>JBBPFP011009407.1:0-13558 GCA_037974795.1 Kaempferia galanga | reverse complement strand
ACACTCGGTAGCACGTTAGATTACACAATATCTAACTTTAATCTACTTGTCACTCATTATAACTTGAGTTTGATCATCAATGCAAATTGCACCAACACCGAATTTGCTGGTGTTAATAGATGAACTCTTGACATTAGTAAGGGATGTTGAGGACAACAGATGTTGACAGGGTTAGTAATATTAATTGGAATCAACTTAGACCATACCATTGGTACAATCAACCCTTGCTCACTTGCATACGTTGCAACGGTAGCTGCACTTGCTCCAACTATTGTGTAGATAGTGTCTGTAACCACACGTACAATGGTGATTGGTAGGGCCATACATGTTATGGCAACCATTTGAAATGTGATTGTAGTGTAGTGGCGGTCACTTAGACTATATCTATTCTGGCCGTGCATGTTGTGACAAACATGCGATTGCATCTTAGCAATTGTTCCCATTGCGACAAATGAGTGACTACATGTGTAGTGGGCATGTCCATTGTTATTGACATGTGAGCCACAATCGTTGCTTCATGCCAAGGGGTGTATTGGTGCCCTTGGCCTGTGGCAGTGCTCTGTGCCTTTAGCGTATGTCAATGACCATGCCTTCAGCTGATGACCATGAGGTTAGCAAGCACCCAACACTAGTCGAACATGTGCTAACTGCCCGTAGACAACTAGCCCCTCCCTCTTGTCGCGTGTTCTTCCTCTTTTGCATGTTTTCGATTACTTTGACAATTATTCATGGTCCAAATTGATTTTTCCTTCAATGGTTTCAATGGGTGTGTGCTTTTGGCACTTATAATTTGATACATGGACTTTCTTAGATTACATGCCTCTGGTCCTTTATTTAGTTTAATTCTGTGGACATTGACCTCATTTTCTATCCTTAAATGAAATTATTAAATGGTGATTTAGTTTTTTTTTCAGGTTTGCTTTGGGAATCATTTGTTCTGCTATTACAAGCTACATTGATCAAAGGAAGCCCGAGGCTACTAATGATGGATTTTGGCTCTTTACTTTTTAGACTGGCTACTACTGACTTTAAGGTTCCTGGATTTGGGGTTTTTGCTTGGCTTACTGCTGGATCCTTTGGGCTTTTAGCTGCTGTTTATGCTTTCCTGAAATTGCAGAGGCGTGTATCCCTTAATTGGGTTAAAGCTGCAGCTAGGGAAAAAAAGAAGGCATGGGAAACACTAAAATGTCCGACTTCTCCCCACATATGGGCAGAGGACTTTTCACATAGTGACCAACCTTCCACATGCTGTGTCTGCTTGCTTTCACTTGTGTCTCCACAAGCAGTGGGTTCCAATGGGATGCACAATGGTCCCATTCACCGTTGCTCTGTTTGTGGTGTTGCAGCTCATTTTCGATGCTCCCAATATGCTGCAAAAGACTGCAAATGTGTAGCACAGGCTGGTGCATCTCACTTGCTACATCATTGGTCAGAGAGATGGGTGGATCTAGATCAAAATACTGAGATGTCTTCTTTCTGTTATTACTGTGATGAACTATGTGGTATACCTTTTCTTGGTGCATCTCCTATATGGCGCTGCTTGTGGTGTCGGCGTCTTATACATGTAGATTGTCATCCCAAACTAATAAACGAGACTGGTAATGATTGTGATTTGGGTCCACTTAGAAGGCTTATTCTTTCTCCTCTTTCGGTCAAAGATGTAGGTGTAAGACAGTCAAAAAGTGATATGTTCAGTTCTATTAAGGAGGAGTTCATTTCTTCATCAATGAGAGGACGCATGAGAAGGCGAAGAAACAAAAGTAAAAATGGGAATAACCAGTCTTCGCTTATTGGAAACCCTAGTACTAGACTGCTGAATGTGGCTGAGGAAAATTCTATATTTGAATCATTGCTTTGGTGGCTTGCTGGATGGAGAAAATATCATGAAAAAAATAATCAGGAAAATTCACTGTCAAGTCTTAGAATACCCAAAAAGGATCTCACCACAAGAAACAAGGACACTTTTGCCTGCGATGGTAAAGAAAAGTACAAGCTGGTGGATATGCCACAAGATTCCAGACCACTACTTGTTTTTATTAATGCCAAGAGTGGAGGTCAGAATGGCACCTCTGTAAAGAGGAGATTGAACATGTTACTGAACCCTGTACAGGTAAATGTTCTTTATGCTTCTCTTTAGTTAACATTTTTCGCAAGTATTATGGTCTCTGTTTCTAACATATTAGTGTACATTTCAACAATGTTTTTTTTTATCAACTTGTATTCTCTGAATAAATCTTTCTATTCATATTTTGTTCAGGTAGATTTCACCTAGGCACACAAATTATTCTATGGGTCGATGATATTTAAATGGTCCAAAACAAATCTAATCAGAAAGTCTAATAGTTTTCTTTGGCAATATAATATCAAAGTATCTAAATATATCTTGATCTTCACTTGAGGAGTATCACTGAGAAAGCATAATGATATGTAAGTGATCCCTAATTGTAAGTTAGGTTAGTTCTTAATCAGAAAGGCTGGTAATTTGCTTTGGCAATATTATATCAATGTATCATAACATATCTTGATCTTCACTTGGTGGATCTGTATGCACAAGCACAACAGGTTTAAGTGGTTCTTAAAGTGCAAGATCAGGATAGTTCATAAGAGAGATTGGTAGATTGCTTTGGCAATATAATATTGAAGTATAGAAATTTATCTTGTTCTTCATTTGTGGAATCTGCATGAGAAAGCACATGAGTGTGTGTGTGTGCGCGCGCGCGCGTGTGAGAGAGAGAGAGAGAGAGAGAGCAATGCAAGAATGTGTTTGCATGTCCTTTGAGGGCAGGGAGAGAGACCAATTCATATGGCGGATTAGTGAAGTGGACTATTAAGGTTACCATTTAACAAGAGAGTTCAAAAAATATATGTGAAGATCTTTGACATGGTTGTATTATCTGCTACTTGATGGATGTTATGTTCATAAATTATTAGTTCTATTAATTTTGATGATCGTTATATTTAATCATTTCAGGTATTTGAATTAAGTTCTGCACAGGGACCAGAAGTTGGATTGAAGTTGTTTCATAACGTTCAATATTTTAGAGTTCTTGTCTGTGGTGGAGATGGTACTGTAGCCTGGGTTCTTGATGCCATTGAAAAAGAAAACTTCGACTCTCCTCCTCCTGTTGCAATACTTCCCCTTGGCACAGGGAATGACTTGTCCCGAGTATTACACTGGGGAGGAGGTTTATATTCTGTTGAAGGGCAAGGTGGCCTAGGATCCCTTCTTCAAGACATCGACAGTGCAGTAGTTACAATGCTAGACCGCTGGCATGTGACGATTAAAGAACATGATATGGAGCAAGGTGAAAATTTAAAGCACAGGAAATTTATGACAAACTATCTAGGTATGCTTGCTTATACAGTTTGCCACCTTTGTCTATACTTGAATATACTATAGATTCATTTTTAGTTAATTTTGTTTTGCTTTGCCATTCTTCTCTAATAGGCATTGGATGTGATGCAAAAGTAGCTTATGACTTTCATATGACTCGGGAAGAAAGACCCGACAAGTTTTATAGTCAGGTAATGGCTTCTTTTGTTTTTACCACTTGATCTTCGATCTTTCTGCTGTTAGTTGATATACAAGATATGCAGTACTTTTGCATATTAGTTCTTTTACCAGGCTTTAGTATTTCACTGGTTAAATTTGCCTTAGTCATATCTGAAAAATTAAAATTTTATGGTTTGACAGAAGACAGTTTCAAAATCATAGCAATCTAGTACTACTGCAACTGCATATTTATGCCTTAAGTCACAACAGATGTCCTCTTTCTCATTGATTTTTTAATTCTCACACTAACTCATCCTTTGTATATTTTCACCTTGCACATGCAAACATTTTTATGTACAGTTGATGCTACTTTCAGTAACACTAATCTTTTCACGAAATATAGACATGCCAACAATTACAAATCAATATTACTTCCTGTTTTGCTAACATCATGATGGATGATAGTGCACATTTAAGTTGGATGTCTTGGTTTTTGGTATTGTTATTTTATTTGCTGGAGTTGGTTTCTTTTTCATCTCAAAACACAGAACCTACACCACTTATACTGGATGAGCTTTGTATGGGATGTGCCACTATGAAAGATGAAAGGTCTTCTACAATGAATCCAGGGTGCCCTGGGTCATGAAAACCATGATATACTCGTAAACATTTTTTAGAAACTTCTAGGATGTTAAAGAGGATATTCAAATACAACTAGAACAGCAACAGAAAAACAAACCCTACAAGGATCTTATGCCCCTATTAGCTCCACATAAATGTAAGTATCATGATTATTTCAATTGTATTTTTTATGTTTGTAGAATTTTCATAGTCTTTGTTTACCCTCAACCGCAGTTTAAGTTAATTTGACCTATCTATCGCTGGATAGCATATCTACATTTGAGCTGCAAGTTTTTGGCAAGCATAATTGAAAATGTCTTTTCTTTGGTACAAACTATTTTAACCATGCACATGAATTACTTATTATTTACTCTGATTGGCAACTTACAGTTCGTTAATAAATTGCGATATGCTAAAGAGGGTGCCAAGGATATCATGGATAGAGCATGTGCTGATTTGCCATGGAGCGTCAGACTAGAAGTTGACGGTCATGAGATTAAAATACCTGAGGTGAAACTACACTCTGTTGCTTGTCATCCATATAATTTTGTTTTGGTAGCATCTTATTTTTATACATATTTTTCACGTTGATCAGAATGCAGAAGGTGTACTTGTCTTAAATATTAGTAGCTATATGGGAGGGGTAGACCTTTGGCAAAATGACTATGAACACGAGGATGATTATGACATGCAGTCAATGCATGATAAAACACTTGAAGTAGTATGCATATCCGGAACATGGCACCTTGGGAAACTGCAGGTTTCAACTTATAATCCTTTTTCTTAGCAAACTTGAGAAAACTGAATGAAGACATGATATAGCAAAAAAAATTCTAGTTCTTGTTTCTTTTTCACAAACATCTGATAATAAATCTTAAGCATCTTTGTTTGGTACATTTTTGCCATGGACTAGGATACCATTTTGACACATGCTCTCTGGTGAATAGGTAGGGCTTTCACAGGCCCATAGGCTGGCCCAAGGAAAAGTAATAAAATTACACATTGACAGTCCATTTCCTGTTCAGATCGATGGAGAACCCTGGATTCAAAAACCTGGTTGTCTTGAAATAGTGCATCATGGGCAGGTTTTTTTTCTTTCTCTTATCATTTCTTTAATATCTACAATTAAATTATGTCTTATTCGTGCCACGCTGATACTGATTCATATGGAGGTTCATAGAGTTAGCCTCTCATTTAAGTGTTTAGTTAAACAGATGGATGACCGACGGATGAATATGGATGGATGATTGAATAGGCAAGTAAATATTGTTTAATTTATCCTTTGCCTATTGATTTCAACAGATTAGTGTATGAACCATCTATCCATTCATCCGTCTAATTGGAATAAAACAATATAGTCCTCTTTTTTATAGCTTCTTTAGTCTCTCACATTTCATCCAGCTACCTTTTAAGGGGCTTACTCGCATGGAATAGAGAGAGTTTGTCTCAATTTTTTCTCTCTCCTTTATTAAATTGTGGCAAGGCTAAGTATAGATCTAGCTTGTGAGACCGTATTTAACATGGGAAAGGGACTCAAAAGAAATAGAGACTATATTTATGAGAAATTTATGAGAAAGCAAGCAATTTTCCTGGTGAATGACAGGCAAAAAAAATGTAACTGAAGAGCCAAGATGATTGCTCGACTACAGGAGCCCTTGTCCTCACGCCCAAAACCACTTAATCAACTAGCTCATCCGAGACTACCAAAGTGGCAGTGGCCCCCTACATTTTTGCGAACAAATTGGACCTCTCCAAGGAGGGTAATGGAGTGTGCTGGAAGGAGTGGACCACTGATCTGCAGCATGAAAAGTGCAGCTTTGGAAAGGATGCCTGCATTTGCAGACAAGCATCATAGTGAATGCTACACCAGCTGTTTCTCTCCTTTTGCCCTTCCTCTCCTGTTTTTCCCCTCAATTAAACTTAGCCCTAGTGTTTATAAACTTGTGAACATTTGTAGTTGACCTGTAGGATAGCCAAGTCTCTCTCTCTCTCTCTCTCTCAAGGACCCAAAATTGAATTGCTGTTACAGGTTTTCATGTTGAGGAGGGCATCTGAGGAGCCTACTGGGCATGCTGCTGCCATCATGACAGAAGTCCTTGTAAATGCAGAATGCAGTGGTCTTATCAATGCTGCGCAGAAGCGATTGCTTCTCCAGCAAATGGCACTGCGTCTATCATCCTAAGCCTTCGCCAATCATTCCATCCTCATATCCGCTTGAAGTTTATCGTACAACAGATTGAAAGAAGGTCATCTTCTGACATTAAGATAGTGCTATTGCTTGAATTCTATATAGTCACTCTATCCCTTTGCAATCAGATAACCTAGTGTTACCTCTCTAGGGACTCCTGGGTTATCTGCCCAAGTAATGTAGATAAAAATATTAAGTGGGCGAAAAGGGTGATGTAGTCTTTGCCTTCTAGTGTTCATCTGGGCTGGCTTGATTTAAGTGAGAATCATACTATCGTCTCAAATTTTGTAACATGGATAAAGTACTGAGAGTTGGATGCAGAGATAGAAAAATCCGAACTTCGATTTTTCTATCCATGTATATCTTGTGATTTGTGGTTGTTTGCTGTATTTATATCAATATCTCTCTCTATATATTTATGGCTGTGAAAAAATGTGTAATTTCTACGTTGAAGTTATAAGAAGTCTGAGGAAAAGCAAAACAGGCAGTGTTGAATGACTGAACTTTTTTTTAATTATCATTATTTTTGCTTAGTGATTATAGTTGAAAGAACAATAATTAGGTCTAGACACTTCCGTCTTTGGTAAGAATATCATAGTAAGGATAAAAGACATACAAATAATTCTACGATGTCTGTTAATTTTCACGTGACGATCGATCATGTTGGCCTAGGGATGGGTTGGCGAAGGTATTAGTGCGAGCGAATAACTTTTTGCCACATGTTGTACTTGATTTTATACATTATTGATTGTGACTTTGTTGTTCAAGTATAGTTTCATTGATGCATTTGTTGACGTCTTCAAATCTAAGAGTTGTTGTTCCATTCCACTTCCACTTCCACTTGCAAACTTTGTCAGCATCCTATGCAATGTGTGGTAGAATTTGAATGTTCGCTGTCGAGTAGGATTAGAGACACGAGAGAGAACCATTCCTCGTCCTTCAATTACCACCTCTCTTTTATTGCTTTCACTGTATAACTGTTCCCAAGATATTCCTCCTGCAATGGTTCCTGACCTTCAATAATGACTGCCTCCCTGTAAAGGCCACAACGTTTGTCCCTCCGCGTAACAGCAAATGTTCATTATTAATCATCTTTATTATTGATCATCTCTTCTTCAAAATGCATCACTTTCAAGTCGAGCCCTCACCCATGTCCGTTTGAGTCCAAACCACGGGCACCTGACCCATGTTTGCAAAATTACGATCTTGGATTGTAAGATCCCACGATCTTATGATCTTGGATGGTAGGATCGCACAATTCTACAATCTAGACCATCAAATTGAACTTGGATTGTGCAGGATCATTTTTCGTAATGGGATCGGAGTAGGATCAGTGAGCTTGTAGTAGGATTGTATAATTGGTAGAATGATCCGGCTACGGGAACGGGGAGACGGACAGCTGGGAGGCACGGCGGACGTCTCTTGCTGACGAGGCCTTAGAGGAATCGCTGGCACAGGGGGACTCGTCGGGGAACGCCTCTCTTCTTGACCAGCGTAGAGCCAGGAGGACCTGCAAGCCAATCGCACAGAGCAAGGGAGCGTCAACCACCAAAACAGCGGATGGGATCCGCTGGAATGGTACTCCGACGCTCAAGTCAGTAGAGATCTTCAAGCTAAGAAGCCAAAGAACTACTGAAGAAGAAGAAGTGGTGAGATGTTACCAAAGTTAACTTGCCTCATGAGTACCAACGGTTCCCTTTTATAAGTGGCTTCTTGTCATTCCTTCAAGTGTGGAGTTCGAGTCGACCATTAATGGCAGCATGGTCCTCTGTCCATGTATTAATTAGAGGGATGTCTTATCTTGTACATTCCTCCTTCTTAATGGCGGTATGGCCTTTAATGGGTATTGCGTTTACAGGGACACGTCCTCATTAATGGTGATAGGCTCCAACTGCTTGTCTGCGAATGACAGGTTGCCACCTGTGGGCTTACAAATCGAGATGTGTTAGGTACGCCACCTTCCTGTTAAGGTTAAGGGAGGTTTGACCCGGGGATCCATCGGTCGGGAGGGCCTGTACCCCGGACCTATAGGCCGGGAAGGCCCATGCCTGAGCAGGGGATCCATCGGTCGGGAAGGCCTGTACACAGGACCTATCGGTCGGGAGGGCCTATACTCAGGACCTATCGGTCGGGAGGTGTGGTCCCTGTGCTGATTGGGAAAGCTGGTATCCAGGACCCGTCGGTCGGGAGGGTCTGACCCGGATCCCATCGGCCGGGAAGGCCCATGCCTGAGCTTGGGATCTATAGGTCGAGAAGGTTTGACCTTGGTCGAGCGTCCTCGCGCTGATGAGGGCGCCTTCTTTCCATGTAGGCTGCCTTCTCTCTCCTCCACGTGGGCCATCTCCGCTCTTACCGGATCACAAGCCTCCCCTTCAAGTCTGGTCGAAGGAGGCTGCAAGTTCGACTGACCAGACCTCGTAGTGTTAGTTTCCCTAAGCATATCCGGCAGTGTTCCGGGCTGTCTCTTCGGGAGGTGTTGCCAGGGGGCCGGATACCCGAAGCGTCGTGCTTTCAATTTCCGTCTGTTTCCGATGAGATCTGGAGTTACCTCCGGGGGTATATAATGGTTTCCTTGGTGAGGTGTTTCCTTAAAGGGCTCTCTTGCGTGTTCTTTCTTTGTCCTTCAATTGATCCCTCACCTGCTTGGATTTTTCTTTATCGTATGGGTAGGTCTTTATCTCCGGAGCCCAGGCCACATCGTGGAGATGGGGGGAGGGACCTCCTTGGAGGACTTGACTTGACCCTTGGAGTCAACGGGACAATCCCTCCCCTCGCGAGGGAGAACCACGCTTCCGTTTTAGGCAAACGTCCTCGAGACGTCGGGCAGTCTAGTAATTCGGTTCCTGCTCCGACCGAGACTGTTGGCGCCGTATTGCCCACAAGTGTGACCTCTGTGCCTTCGCTGGAGATAAGTTTGGAGGGGGGACTTACCCGGTCTCGGGTACCCTTCAGGGATGTGCCAATTACCCTGCGGGGGCCCTTAGCTGGAGCTTTCATTGATAGCCGACATTCGTATGAGGGGATGACTCTGTCTGAGTCGGCCGACCAAGAGATGCTGGCAGCAACTCGGGTAAGTTCAGCTTCTTGATCCCGAGGTGTATCTATTCCTAATGTCGCCGGCCGTGCAGGGCTGGGGTGGATTCGTGTCTTTATATCAAAGGATCAAGCGAGCAGACCGAGAGCTGCGGGCGCTCCAGATAGCCTTGAACCAGAAGACGGCGGAACAGCGCGATAAGGCTATCGAGACTGCAGGGTTACGAGCTCAGCTTCAAGAGCTTGCTTATCAAGCCTCGTCGGCCTTGGAAGAAGCAGCTAAATGGCGGAAACTCTATCTTGCCCAGGCGCGAGAGACGATCGCCTTGAGGCAATCCTTGAACTTAGCCCCGCGGGACTTGGAAGCCGGTAGGGCTAAGGGTGCCTCTTGAGTTGGGGTTAATATCCCTCTTTATCCAATGTCATCGCCAATTTACTCGGCATCCATTTGTGCTAATAAAAACCATAGTTGTGTTGTTTGGCGAAGCGCCTCTTGAGTTGTCCTACCACGTGTCATGTTTATCACGCTGTCCCAAGCAGCTCCGCTTCCGTGGGCTTTAGTATCACTCCTGGGGATCGCATGGACACATGTCCGTCGCTGTGTCGTTTGGAAAGCCTGCCTCGGGATTCCGCGGCGACATCGGCTTTTGTCCCTAGCGTTGCGCCCCCTTTGGGAAGGGTCTTCTCTATTATGCTCTTGATTGCAAGCATATCCCATTAAGTATATATGGACCTTGGCGGGGAATGCGTTTCTCTACTTCTTTGCTTTATACTCAGGGTTGTGTCTGCTCGACTTCTCCTAGACTGCATGGGGCGATCGGCTTCGGCGAAGCGAGGGGCCTCTCGAGGGCGAGGGAGGAGGGGCTTCCGTAGGGGGCGCCACCTCACGAGCGAGGTTTCGCAACGTGGTTCGCCTTCTTCTCCTTCTCCTCTCTCTGATGACGTTCCCACAGTCAGGAAGAGGGGGAGGGTGACTCTTGAGGGCGTGTCCGCCACCCCACGGTTGGGCAGGCGTTCCTTGGAGAGGGGGCACACCAGTCATCGCGCTGCTTCTCCTGAGGTCATCACCGTTGACCCTTCGCCTACTGATACCAGCTTCTGGTTGGCCTCGGAGCCAGGGCCTTGGGTTTCTCCCTGGGGGATGTCTGTTACCCTCCATGGGTCTTTGGTCGAGGCCTTTGCGGAGGGTCAACGCCGGAGCGAGGGTGCGACGCTCTTCGAGGCGGCGGATCGGGCGGCTTCCGCTGCCACTCAGGTGATTGTTTCGTCTTTTGGTTATCGCACGGGATGGTTACTGACATTGGTTGCTGAGCAGGGATGGGCAGAAGTCATGTCCTTGTATCGGAGGATCTGCCGAGCGTACCAGGAGCTTCAAGCTTTGCGGGCGGATCGTGATCGGGAGGCGACTGAGCTACGCGAGAAAACTGACCGAGTGGTGTACCTAGAAGCTCAGCTTTCCGGGGCCGTCCGCGGCACACCCGAGACCTCGGAGGGGGTGGCCAAATGGAGGCGCTTATTTATTGAGCAGGCCCGAGAGGTGAACGCTCTGAGACGTTCCTTAAGGATGTCTCAAGTAAATTTGGCCTCGGAGAAGGCCAAAGTGGCTTCTCTTAGCGAGGGGGTTGCCAAGCATCACGCCGAGGGGGTCGATCTACTAGAAGGCGCCCGTCGTGAGGGTGTGGAGGCCGGGATTCAGAGTGCTTTTCATCAGCTTCAGGAGCTGGGTTTATTGTCTCCGGCGGCCAATCTAACTGAAATATCCTTTGAGAGAGCCTTGAGAGAACTGTTGGAAGGGATTGCCCCCCCTTCTGGCGCTATTCCTTAGCCCCTTCTTTCGCGGGCCCTTAGTAAGATATACTTGTTATCTTGGGTGAGGCGTGGCTCTGTGTTTAACCTGCTTGAATATCGACGAGAAGTTATCGAAAAACCCTTCCGTTTGAATTCTTACTTCACCTGAACCGCCGCCAAACCGGGGGGGGGCGTGCCATGAATAGTTGTTCAATTGTATTGGTTGCGCTATTCAAGGGTGTCTCCTCGGGCCTCTGCTTGGTAATCTTCTGCATTTATTACCAACAGATCCGCGCGTCGTTTCAAAGTTGAGTCGCGACGTATGACGTTTGCGGTGAGGATCGAGCTCGGTAAACTTTATTGTCGATCCTGCGGCCAAGGGGGATGCCACCTCGTCTATAAGTATGTCCCTGTGGGCCATCTCAAACGTCATCCTGAAAAGTCGCCTTTTGCTTCCTTGTCTCTGTGTCTGTCAGCCTTCTACTATCGCCGGAATGAGCCAAGATCAGACTCCGTGGAGGGTGTGCCTATTGGCGGCAGCTGAAGAAATGGATAACATGCGGCGAGGGCGAGAAAGGATCGCCGGCCCCGGTGCCGCTCCTTCCTTGGAGCCGGTACTTTTAGCGGGGGCGATCACAGCCACCGCGGGTCCGGCATCGCCTTCCCGGAAGAGGCGGAGAGCCGACTCCGCCAGCTCCGGTTCATCCTCCACCGCCACCAAGCATATGGTGGAAACTGGCCAGTCAAGCCGGCCTGTCCTTCCCCTTCCTCGGCCGGAGAGGGTTGTAGTGACTTCCTCCTCCAGCGACGGCGATCCCACCCCGCCGCATAGTTTCTGGGAGAGAACTCCTAGCCCCGTTGGTGCAGCTCCCGGGGACCTGCCCGAGAATTTGATTTTGAGGATCCCCTCAGGGAGGGGAGACAGGGGGTCTCGTAGCGCGGCTCTGTCGTTGCGGGGTCCCCTGGCCGACTCCTTTTTAAATCATCAGGAGTTGGATGAGAATTTGCCGTTATCAGAAGCGGCTGACCTAGCGGCCCAGGCCTCCACTGCTGTACGTTGGTAATTTTGTCTTGGAGAAATTTAATCCTTACTGTGACTAAAGATTACTTGTACTCTCCAGCATTGGTCGCATTCCCTGTCCTTCTACAGGAGGGTGAGTCGGGCCGATCATGAGCTTCAGACTTTACGGGCTGCGCTCGAGGACGAGACCCGTCGATCAAGTCAGTGGGTCCGCCGCGTGGAGGAATTGGAGGGCCAGATGGCCGGAATGGTCCTCCGAGGGGAGTTGGAAGCGGAGAGGGCCCGGATGGTGGATTTGACGGCCGCCTTTGATGAATACAGGGCTGAGGAGCCAGCTCGGCGAGAGGCGGATCGTCGTGCTTACCTGGGTTCAGAGGTTTTTCGCCACCGGTTTGCGTGGAGGATCGCGTTGGCCGTGGAGGCCGGGGCATCTAGTGCATTTCAGCAACTCCACGAGGGTGGGCAACTGCGTCCCGGGGCTCGCTCTTCTGACATTTCTGTCAGACGGGCCATATCGGATCTTCCCGCGACCTACCTATCAGAGATGGACTGAAGGGCCTCTAAGGAGAAGGGGATTCCTCAACTTTTGTTCTTCTCTTCCTTTTGCGTTCTCCTGGATGAGGAGTTATTTTTTGCTTCGGATGGTGTAATGATGTCGTGTTCAATGCCTCACCCTTATTTCGGTTTCCCATATTGTCTTTCGAAATGAAGTCTCGTCCTAAGGGCTGACGTGGGGCTGCCTGCGGCCGCCGCGCCTTTTCGTATCCGGGGCCTATTGATTGCCCAATTTATTGTCTGGCACGCTTATCCGGGGCCGCGTCCCTTCGGGAAGAGTCTTCCGGTAGTCTTTTCATCTGCTAGGGATTTAATAACTGTCACGTAAAGGGATTCGTATCGCGCGCCGAGATGTGGATAGAGTTCTTTCATTGGGCGGTCATCCGCCGGCCTCGGGACCTGGGAAACTTCGATCCGACGGCCGAGAGGGGTAGATGTTTGGCTATTTATAGTAAGGACTACGTAGCGTCTTCCATCTCCTTCCTCATCAACTAAGGCTCTTTTAGTTGGGGGTATGCATAGCCAGAATGGTCCGACAACGTCCGTTGCCCGTGCCGACCATCCGATGCTCCGCTTCGGTGCCTCAGGGCATTGGTGGTCGCGTAACCTTTCCAGAGTCTAGGGTTCCACCCGCTCCAGTTCATATCTCGACACAAGCTTCCTCCGAGGGGTCGACGTCAGCGCCCTCAGGGGGATCTTCGCCGATCTACGATGTGTCCCCGTCCATGACTGAGGTAACTGCCTTCTTGGGTTTTCTTTCGGTTTGACCTACTTATTCGCGTTCGGCTTGGCTTACTGCGTTATTGTCACTTGATTAGAAAATTGCCGAGATGTATGCGGAGTGCCAGACGTTGAAGGG
>JBBPFP011009195.1:0-13559 GCA_037974795.1 Kaempferia galanga | reverse complement strand
ATTAAAAATTCTTTATTGTTAAAAAATATGTACCGGCCCAATGAATACATTTTCCCATTTGATCGTCCTATCTTATAGTGATTATATCAATGAAATGTTGATACTTGGTTGGTGATTGTAGACGCCTCTTAATTTCCTCTTTTGCTTCGTGAATTAGGCGGTAAACATTTCCCATTTGTGGTTTCTTGTCCATATCGACTTCACGTAGAACAATGTACAATGGTTCTACTGTTCTAAGAATATTTGTGATATAGTCCCAAAATTTTACAGATATAATAATTTTTTCCACCTCCTTACCTTCGGTTGTGTTAGAATATCGAGAGTCTTCCCAATCCTCATAAGAGAACATGGGCTTTAATCCGATT
This sequence comes from Kaempferia galanga, assembly GCA_037974795.1. Classification (NCBI taxonomy): domain Eukaryota; kingdom Viridiplantae; phylum Streptophyta; class Magnoliopsida; order Zingiberales; family Zingiberaceae; genus Kaempferia; species Kaempferia galanga. The sequence continues at coordinate 13,194 of JBBPFP011009195.1, read as the reverse complement.
TTTTTCTGATTCAACGATTTTAACAGGAGACAATCAGTGGCAAATCTAGTCGCTCCTGATCGCAACTATTATCACCTACAAGAAAATTTTATTTCTCTATTGACGTCACTTTGGAGGAAAGTCAATTATGTTTTTTTTTTTTTTTTTTAGCCTTCTCTTTAAGGAGAGTTTGATTTTCTCAATGGAAAATAAGGCAGAAGATCTAATCTTCCTTAACCTACCCATCTAAGAGATACAAGGCAAAGTTGGATGCTCAGGGTTATACATAAACCCATGGAGTAAACTATCAAGAAACATTTGCACTGATAGCTAAGATGAATATAGTGATGTGAGGCTTTATTGTCTTTGGCCACAAATTTCAATTGAGATTTACAATAGTTTGATGTAAAGAATTCCTTCCTTCATGGTGACTTAGAGGAAGAGATATATAGAGAGATTCCACTTGGCTTTGGAGGAGAGATCAAAAGGATCAAGGTTTGCAAACTGAAAAAGGCATTATATGGACTCAAGCAGTCTCCAAGAGTTTCGGTCGACAAGTTTACGAAGGTGATGCTTAATACTGAGTATAAACAAACGTTAGGTGATTATACATTATTTATCAAACACAGGACTTTTGGGGAGTTGCTTCTCTTTAAGTATATGTTGATGACATAATTGTTACTAGGAACGATGAGAAAGAAAAGGATGCCTTCAAAAACTGCTTGGAAAAGGAACTTGATATTAAAGACTTAGGGAGCTCAAAATATTTCCTTGAGATAAAATTAGCTCAGTCTCGACAAGGTATGTTTATTTCCCAATAGAAATATGTGGTTGACCTTTTGAAGGAAACTAGTAAATTAGTGTGTGAATCTACTTCAACTCTGATTGTTCCTAATCACAAACTTGGAGAGATGAATGATGATAGGGCACTAGACAAGGGTTTAAAAATTAGTTGAGAAGCTAATATATTTGGCACACATTCGATCGATCATTGCTTATGCCATGAGTGTACTAAGTCCGTTCATGCATAAGTCAGTTCATGCATAACCCTAAAGAAGTTCATCTACAAGCTACAAATCGGATACTCTACTAACTAAAAGCTAGACCTTGAAAAGAATTTTATTAAAGAAAGGTGAGGGTTGATTCTTGAAGCTTATGCTAATGCAGATAATGCAGGATCTCCAATTGATAGACATTCCATAATAGGTTATTGCACATTCTTAGGTGGTAATCTGGTCACGTAGATGTGTAAGAAATAAAATGTGGTAGCTCAGTCAAGTGCAAAGCAGAGTTCAGGATTTTTTTTTTTTTAATAATTTTTTATGGTGGGTGTGAAGTGTTGTGGTTGAAGATCATTCTTGCAGAGCTCAATGTAAAGTGGGAGGAGCCTATGAGACTATTGAGACAATAAGTCAACCATCAATATTGCTCATAATCTGGTACAACATGGCAAGACAATGCATATTGAGATCATAGACACTTTATAAATGAGAAGTTAGACAATAAGTTGATTTGTACTCCCCATATGCCTACGAAGGAGTAACTTGTAGATGTGTTTACAAAGAGACTTAATGGACACTATTTCTTAATGATTATATCCAATCTAGGAATGGAAGATATCAATTCACTAACTTGAGGGGAAGTGTTGAAAGATGACAACTATTTTAGGATAGTTGATCATGGAAATCCCTTAATATGGGATTCAATTTGGGAATAAAATATTTTAATTTATTCTTTTTTTTTTCTACTTCCTATTCATAATTAATGTACACTATATACATATTCATTATGAGTTGGTAATCAATTGGAGACTTTTCTCTATCAAATAGTAGCTCTTATGAGTGGACTGTAATTCAATTGAGGTGAGTTAAGTTGATTGGTTAGTTGACCGATTTACTATATGAAATTTAAAAATAATACCATTAAGTGCATTGATAGGCTTATAGTTGATCGAGTTTGGTTTGAGTCTATTGGGTTTGATTTAAGTTGATTGATAGGATTTTTTTAGTCAATTGTAATCATGATTACCCAAATGAGAAGTCATGCGATCTGACCTTTTTGAGTCAATTGGAAGCTATTGAATTGAGTGTGATAAATTGTTTTAGTCGAAAGAAGGATTTTTGAGTCGATTGGAATTACATAGAACAAGTAGTTGAAGCTTATCCAAGTGCATTTTGAAAACTATAAATAGAAGGGTAATGGGAACTCATCCAAGAATAAGAATCCAAATCCACTTTAATTATTGCCTATATTTCTGACCTTCTATTTTATTTTTGTTTGGCTACCTTGAGGCTTTATTTCTTAGCTTTACTATTTTATCTTATTATAAAAGGCTTGTAAGATGTTTCTCTTCCAACAAGGAGAAAGTATAGTGAATTTTTAGGAGTTACTCTCACCTTTAAATCCATAAGTTATGGAATAGGCATCTGTGGGGTTTGAACTATGTTAAAAGAATCGAGTTAGCATTATTTACTATACTAACATTTATTTTATTTTTGCTACTCAATTAATATTTAAATAAGCTTTGTGCTTAATTTTTTATCCTTAATTAATTTTGGCTATTCACCCGCATCCCTCTCTAACTGCTAACTAATCCTACATTATGTTGTCCTCGACTTTGCCTCATGCTAGGCCCTTTGTTCCTTGGATGCACCAACCCTCTAAGCTTACTCAAACATGGCATCCTTCATTGTGCACCTATGAAGTTCACCTTCTATTGATTGTTCTCAAGTACACCTTGCTAGAATTTTGTCTCTTGGATGTGCCACGCCATCCTTTTGTCAATCACCTACGAGCTCATCTCATTATGATTGTTAAACCATTAAAACAACAAATGCTCTATGCTCTTCATCCTAAAGTACACCTCATCAGTAATTTTTGATTCCTCAGATGTCCCATAAAATCCTTTGTCGATCACCTCTGAGTCTACCTCAATAGGAACCTTTGAGCCATTAACTGTAACTATCCAAGTTGACTGCGTCAAATCATCCATTACAAACAACTTAGTCATGAGCTTCACATGCGCTCTGCCAAATCCTAATACACATCAGTAGACCTAACTCATCCTCTTTATTAAGCACATTAAAACAACTTGGTTGAACTTGACTACTTGGGAGAATCATTGCACCAACAATAAATATTATACATGATCTACCACCAAGTAGACCAAACATATTATGCATCTCTTCTTTATTCAATATTGCCTTAAAATTGCATTCATAGTTAAACACAATAATAGGGATCATTAAATAATAATCTATTTTAGTAAATAATCATTAATATCTAATATTATTTAACAACTTATATTTATAAATATGATAATATTTATTAATATATTTTATAATGATTGGTTGATTGCTTTCATATTAATAAAATATGATTTATCATCTATTAATAATCTAAAAATTATATATTTAATTTAATGATATAATATTATTTTCTATTTTTAGAATATTATTTTATCAGACGATAGTAATAATATGATATTATTAATAATAGTAAGCATGAGAACAGGTAATACCCACCCACATATGTTTTGTGGACTCATCATAGAAGCTGGTTGCGAAAAGAACACATTTAGGATCAACCTTCAGAATTTCTCAGCTGCAACAAATCTATGTAGCATCTTCTCAATATTATCCAGGTAAGGATTTGCATCTTTTAAGCACATTGGATGACCAAATAAAAGATTCCAAGCATACAAACAGCCTTGAACAAAAACTACAAAGCACTTCAATTCCTCAAGACCATCACTACATGAATGTGTCCACCTCTACAAATAATGCCTCACACCATCATGACCCACAGCTTTAAACCATTCGGAAGAGTTCAAAGGAGGTTGATGGTAAGTGGACTTCGACACGGACAAAGGGTGTGCTGGCTTTGCACAGATTTAAGGAAGAGCCATTGAAAGTTAAGGAGATCATAGTCTTATTTGGGAATGTTAGTAGGTTAGAGGAAGAATTCAACAGGAGAAGAATTGACACATGAGGGCAACTTACTAGGAAGAGGTTAAAGCAATGAAAATAAGATTCAATAGTAGCTAGTAATACAATAAGACGAAGAGAGAAGCAGAGGAGCAGTTGTGTGCATGAGAAAAAGGATTGCTATTTTATAGTTATAATAAGGGCCGAATTAAATGAGGGGTTATGACAAGGAGATGAATAGGGTGGCACACTAATCTGAAAGGAAGGGGTAAGACAACACACAATAAAGAGAAAGGGGAAGCAATGCATCATTTGGGATAAGAAAGGAAAGGTTTACATTTTGAGCTCTACTGCTTGGGAAGTTTGAAGTGTATGAATTTTGTTAGGGCTAATTATGTTTTTAGGTTATTTGGATAATTAATTTCATTCTTGTTGTGTTTATTTATTTTTTGTTGTAATAATTACATTTTGAGAAAAAAATCTAAAATTTTCTTTTAAAAAAAAAAATATAATCTGACATTAATTACATTTCAATTTGTCCTAATTGTATGTAGAATTGTTAAGATAAAATTATTTATTATCTAATCTAAATTTATATTGTAAATAAAATATATGAAATGAGCAAGTCCAACTAATTAATAAATCTTGGTTAATTTTTAGAACAAATGATTTTAATTTTCCCTAACCATTATAATTGTTTGATAAAGATCATAATATTCCTTACATAGAAAAGGCATAAGAGTTGTTCTATTAATATACATGAAGAAATCTCTTTATCCAATCCGTATACTATCCTGATCCCTCTCTATCATCTGCCTTATCTTCCTCCACCAAACTTCTCTCATTACCTCCATTGACTTCATTACTTGAACTTTGTTACGTGCGGACATTTGGAGTACATGAAAAGCTATGTCTATGTCAAACTGGCTTTGGCATATTATATATCTGCATAGTTCAATTTTTATTTGGGCCTTCCCAAAACACATGTATATTTAGATACATTATCCTGTCAAATTTTTTACTTAGTGATTGACATTTTTATGTTTAATAGCAGTTTCATCCTTTTAACAGGTTATCAATTCAAATTCTTGAGAATACCAAAAATGACTTGCAAGATAAAATTGCAAAAGAGGTATCTTCTTTGTTTTGTTAAGCATATAGTTCACATAAAAGATTGTATTATGTTAAACAAGTATTTTTCCCCCTTTTTTAAAGGTAAAAGGGAATGCAATTTTACAAGAGAATTTGCAAAGGCGAAAGAAGTCTTTGTTTGAGTGCCGTTTAGCTCTTGAGCAGGAGGCAAGTAATCAAATTATCATAACTCCAACATGTTTTATGTACCATTTTAAATTTGTTTTAGTTTTCCCATGGTGTTGTTTCTTGTGAGTCAAGAGGTGTTTTCAAATTTTCTACTACAAGCAAGATTCAATATCATCTCTGGTGTCACCTTTACCTATACTAGTAAATTTTGAACTGTAAACAACAGCTAAACCTGTCCAGTTCAACCAGCAACCAAATGGGGTGGTTTGTATGGTGATCTTTGTTGTCTGTGGTGCATGCCACCTGAAACAGTATGGCACAGCATTTCCAACCATGTACAGCTGCTCCTTACTAATCATGACATGTTGGTAATATTTGTCCAAAATTGAGACCATTGGAATTGCATCTTGGATTTGCGTGTTCCTCCAGGAATTTGTATTATCAAGAATGATTGTGCTAGTTGTCTCTGTGCACTAAACTCACTCATACTGGGAGAACCTACCAGTCTCAATCAATTATGATACAGTATGTGGTAGAATTCACAAGCCTAGATTTGCTCTCTTCATTCATTATCCCTATGAAGAACTTGTTACCAATTCCATACCATTAATAAGAAACTGTAAAAGAAATGACCAGTATATCTAGGCCAGCTTCACCCACAACTCATTCTTACATTAACTGCAATTACGGAATGCTGATACATGAACTAGAACAAGACACATTACAACAGAAGACAGCTAAACCAGCATCTTGCTAAAACTGGAGACAACTAAACTCCAACATGTAACTCTCTCTTCCTCATTCATCGCTCCCAGTACCCACGTGTGTTAGAGTAGGTAGGTTGTTTGCTAAGAAGCTTTGACCTGAGAGGGTTCCTCCATGCACCTTCTTCTTGATTAGTATTTCTTGTGATCAATAATAAAAAAAAAGACATCAAAGTGAATTACTTTTGTGGAGTTTTGGATTAATTTCAGGCCCAAACTATAAGCATTGGTTCAAACAAAGTCAAATTTCACATTTAATGTCAATTCATAGATAAACTTCTGTTGGCGTAAATGGCACCTCGCCATAAACTTGACTAGTGAATCTTTAAACTTATATGATGTAATAACATATATAAATAACTGCATGTTTCAGTTATACCACTTGGTTCTCATGATAGGCACCAAACCAAGGAATATTAAACTCTTCAATATAATATTATAGTTCAGGGCCATGCAAACTAAGTTGTGCATTCTTTACAAATCATTTCTACAGAATTGAGAAATCTATGAAGAAAATGAGAAATTCTATGTTGCAATATAAAGCAAGAATGTAATTTCATTTGCATTTTGCACCACCTATCTCTTTCAAGTAAAATAGCAAGGACATGTTTGTATAACAAATGGCAATGCCAAAATGTGAGCTGCTTCTTAATTTGGAAATAAGAAATTACATACTCATTATCTATACAACATGTCTGGCCTACCTTTTCCTCTCGGTTCCTAGCAATGTGGCATGAGGTGTAGTGTCTAGATGTGATGGTCAGCCAAAGAACACATTTTTCTATCCTTGGACAAAATTGATTTTGTTACTCCAGACATTTCTTAGTCTTAATGGTATTGTATATAGCTAATTTATGGCTGATCATGTTTTACAATGTGCATTTTCCTCAAAGTAGAAGCCTTGAATAAATTTTCATCATTGTTAAAGTTCATCTCTGTTGAAATAGGTTAAAAGATTGCAAAACAAATTACAAGATGAAAGAGATTTAAGAGCATCCTTAGAGTCTGGCCTAATGAGCATGCGGCCTGAAAACATGTCTTTTGTTTCTTGTATGGATAACAAGGTTAGTTTTAAGCTTACACAATTGAGTAGCCAATTTTGCAATAGTCATAATCTATTGTTGTGTTAAAGGCAAGGGCAGATTTAGAGGAAGTTGCTCTTGCGGAAGCAGATATTGGGGTCTTGAAGCAGAAAGTTTCTGATCTTCATGGACAACTTATTCATCCACAAAACCCAAGATATACTTCCTTATGTGAGTCATGCAGGAAATATCTAGACGGCAGCAATCACTCTTCTGAGTAAGGTTTCTTTTCGTTATGCATGTTGATATATGTTCCTCTGTTGTTTCTAATTCATCAAATTGATTGGGTCCTCGTGAAGTAGGTTGTGATTCAGAGTAGAAGACCTGTCATCACATAACTTGACATAGCTTCTCCATTTTCCTTCTTTTTTTCATGTTTATCTCAACACAATACACTCCATCTTCAAAATTGGAATAAATTTCTTAGAAAATCTCCCAAATCTCGAACAATTTCATAGAAAATGTAGGTGCATCCAATCTTTGTGTCATTGAGTTAATCAGCCATGCCAGAAATGGATTTATCTGCTTCCCGGATTTGGTACTTTAGTGTGTTCCATAAATGGAGGTGAACAAGTCCCAGAGAAGTTGTTGTACTTCCCTTTCCCTTTGATAACAAGAAGAACAAATTAAAGTCATTCTTTGAAGTTTCTCCTCTGCTGTAAGTGTTGAATAATCTGCAAAATCATAGTTATTGAACGATAAAGAAGGTGGAGGATTAGGTAGGATGCTTGTTGATGCAATGATGCAGATAGAAAAAGAATCAACCATTGCTTTTGATTACATCATCTAGGTTGTTTCAGGAATCCATGAAATGAGAATTGGGCTTTGATGATATCTACAAGGAATATGTTCAAGATGATTGTTCTAAAATACAAAAATAAGAAATAAACTAGAGGCAAATCCCATATTTATAGGAGAATACATTAGGTAAATATAGCTTCTGAAAACAATAACAATTCCATAAATCCATGATCTACCAACTCTCCAATTCATCCAGGCTCCCATATTGAATTTCAAATCATTTATTTAGCAAAATTGGTTTAATCTAATCAAATATTAGTTTTATAATGACTTGGACTTAACAAGGTAGGGATTTGTATACCCTGCATGATCTTTATGCCATCGTAAGCAGATTTTATATTGTCCATCATTTCAAAAGCTATATGTCGCGATATAAGAAGCTTAGTCAGAGGCTCTTACAAGTAATGGAAAAAAGATACCGATTAGAGTTAGAGCTGATTCTTATCTCAACCTGTAGTCACAGGAAAATCATTGGTTATAACTACATGATCATAAATGCCCATTATATTGTATAATTACTTCATTTCTTTCTTTTCTAAAATCTTATATAAACCTCTGTCTGCTTCTCATGTAGCTAAGACATAAGCTATTTCTACGACCAGATGCAAAATATTCTTTACTCTGTTCTCGTTTGTTAGTTATCTCAGTAAATAAATAGCAGCTATAGTGTTGTCGTTTAGGGGATGAAATCAATTTCTTTTCTGAATTTTTAATTTTCTTTCTTCTCATAGTAACTGTTTCCCAAACTTCATGGTATCACTAATCAACATAGTCCCTCCATAATTAAGATTGCATGTGTATGTCATCCTTGTTCTTACATTTTTAGTACTAGAAAAATTTTCCTCTGTTTTCTACATTTTCTTGATTCACAAAATTTTGTTGAATAGGTCAACAAAATTATATTTTGTATCTACAAAACTCTTACAAACATCAATATCTATATCATTTGGAACTACAATTATGCACCTAGCTTATTTTTTGTAATTATACATTATTAGGAAAGCTCCTAAAGTACTGAGAGATTGTCATTTGTTAGTATATTATTGTGTGGTTTTTTTCTGAATGAACAAAAATTTAAAACAAGTGGCCAAAGAACTTTGTGGTTTGCAGTGTTCATTCAATAAAGTTGCCATGTAGAGCAATTTAAACATAAGCGTGTTAATTAGTATCTTATTTTTTGAAGATAAATAAATTAAATAAATAAATAAAGGAGCTTGGTTTTGGAATCTGGAGTATTCTTTCAGGTGATTGACTTTTATGCACATCTTGAATATTGAAAGCATGATGAATCTTTATTTGATACAGGAAGGGTAAGTTGGAAGATAAAAAGGATACAGATCCGGTTCTTAAACGAGAAGAGTTTTTGAAACAAGCTGTGAGTTTGTCATATCAACTCTTGTTTGTAATTTAAGCATATTAATTGCTAATCGACTTATATACAATGTTTACAATTCGGTTGATTTAATTGACAAATATCACAAGAAAACCATTAGATGATCATGCTAGTTTTATTCTAAGCACAGAGGAGAATGAGTATTTGAAAACCCAGTGTGTATATCTAGTGTAAGCACAGAACCTGGGTTGTTTCCATATATAACATTTCAGATTCTTTTTTTTATTATTTTTTTAGTTGGCACTAGGTATCCACCTTGTGCCGACTAATCCTGGGGTGATCGGCTAGCTCCTCGAAAGTTTATCACCGGCCCAGGATAAATTGGAAAGTGCTTGCAGCCGATGGCCCATCAACCTAGCGTTCTTAGGTCAACTATCCATTAAGGGAAATTCATTCATTAATTTGCCGAAGTTTGGACTCAATCTTTAGATGCTTGGGAAACTAAGAAGGCACCCTGCTTGCTGCACCATTGCCCCGGAAGGCAACATTTCTGATTCTTACTCTAATACTTTGTTGGTTAAGTACCTTCTTTTGTAAGTGATCGTTCTCCTGATAAACTTTGTAAGATAGTTCCTTGCACTCTTGGATTTCAACGTAGCATGTAACAAATACTTCACCCGGTCATGTTGTCTTTATCAAGGCCACTTTAATCATAGGTTTTCATTTTGGTTGCTGATTGTTTTCGTAGAAGATTAACCAGATTACAAAGAACATCCTAGCTCATTGTCTGGTTTAAAATTACCCAACCATTGGTGATTTCAATATGGAAAATATTGACAACTTTGCAATGTTTCAGTCGTAATGCCAATGATACCAAGTATGACCCGATGGGCCCATGAAGTGAGGCTGAGCACAACCCATCCCAAAATGATTGGACATTGAGGTTGAGTCCAATCCATTTGCACACGGTCACAGTCAATGGTATGCACATATGATTCAAAGGGTGGAGGCACACTTATCATGTGAGCATCATTCGGATTGTTGCCTCCACGAGACAGGTTTCATTTGTGCCTGATGCAGATTGTTATGGCTCTGTTGATCCATGAATAAAAAAAAGTAGATTCACTACCTTAACAGCCCCTAGTGTCGGTCCCATGGATATGGAGGGAGGTAAATACAGGTACACAGGTGTTAGGCTCTATTGGTCCATGAAGGGAGACAGTTCAATCCATCCTCACCAGGCAAATTGATATAGTCTTGGAAAAAAAAAATTAGTGGAGAAATAAGATCCATGTAATGAATCCAAACAATTGGGATTCAAATGGCCTGATTATGATTTTAGCCTTATGCAGAACACAATAGTATTGATTATCTCATAGAAGGTTTATAGACAATCAACGGGCAAAATATTTGCACGGTCTAATGTGTGAAACCAAGCCAATAAAAGGGTATGAATTCCTTTAGTTAAGGGAGAAAGGATGGTTTAACTCTTTATTGCATAGAGGCGGCTAAGTACTGTCCACCATAATGATTAAAACAAGATGTTATGGGTCCCAAGTCCCAAATATTTGAAATTTGCTGATTGTTGTGCAAATCTGATTTCAAATTCTGAGTTTCTGATCACAAGTTGATTTGGAAATTCAGTTGATGATCATCTGTCAAATTTGTCCAAGCAAGTTGATTTTTGTCCAAACCAAAAATGAATTGAGTGGGCAATAGATTTTAAGTAGAATGTTTTCATAAGTTAATTTTAGAATCAGTTTGTTGTTATCATTTTTCGCAAATCTGCCCTTGTTTTGGCCAAAGTGAGTGTAGGAAGTGAAAAATCCTAAATGCATATTTTAGGTGAGATTGAACTCACACTTTACATTTCAAGTGAAGATGTCGTTGCAGGTTGATCTTGAAATTAGCTTGTAATCAGTCACATTAAAATGAATTTTTAAATGGAAGGGTATAATGGAAAAGAAAAAGCAAAAACAATGTCATATCTTGGTAAATTAGCAAAAAAATTTGGTAATTTTCTTTGATTTTTTGTTTTGCATTACATATGTACACTTTTTTTATACATCTCTTACACCAATATAATTTCGATGTTAATATTTATCTGCATACCATCATTACTTTATTTTTAGCAGAATATTGGGAAGGACAGTGTCAAAGAGGAAGCTCGATCCCAAGAATCATCTACTACTAAAGAGTCAGGAAATGCTATGGAGATTCCTACTTTGAAGGCGGACCTAGAGTTATCTCCATCCAACAAGCAGAACTCCCGCCCTGAATGGCCAAGCAGCATAGCTTTAAGCATTCTAAAAGCACAGTCCTCTGAGGGGGTTGCAAAAAGTTTATCATCTGAGTCTGAGGTAAAGTGTCTTTTGCAGTCTTAATGCAGAGCTTAGTCATTTCTCTTTTATATATATATTTTTTCTTTGGGAGGGGGGATAAATTCAGGATGATTTGTTTCTTGTTAAACTCAGGGAACAACATCCACATCTGTTCCAGCCATTGCCAAGTTGACAAACCGCTTGAACTTATTGAGGGAGCGGCGTGCAAAATTTGCAAATATTGCGCAAAATGCTCAGAAGAATTGCACATCAGCTCCCGTTAGCCCTCCCCAGACAGGCAATTCTAGCTGATTGTGGATTCTATTGTACAACCTTTTGACAATTATCTGCTTACAAACTTCAAGATTTTTTTCATGCCGACGATGGTGATGGCAATGATGACGATTAGTGGACAAAAATCTCGACCATGGATTGTTATCATTCTTGTAAACATGTACTTCACTTCTGATTCTTAAAAATTACCCAATCACTTAGGATTAATGCTTATATCAAACGATCTGTTCGGTTGACTTATTTCTGTAGGCAGTTTGACCTCTCAGGTAACACGGAGAAAGGTGCACCAAAACTACCTGTGGGACATTTTGCATTTGGAGGAAATTTTTGAATGCGTATTATTCCTTTGTTTTTCCTTGAAAATAAATATGAAGGTGAATTTTTCTAATAATTTTCATAGTATGCTAATACCGTGGAAGTTTTTTTTTTTCCTTCAAACTGCATTTACCAATGAACTATATTCTATCTAATTGTATTGAAGCAGAGAACTGGAAAGACAGAAATTTCCACCTCAAGTTATTTGCAAATCAATTTACAGCAGTATCGTAGCTATGTTCCTTGAGCGAGTCTCTTCTCTCTAGCAAGATCTACAAAGATGACACTAACTTAGTAGATACGACCATCACAAACTTTTGCAACAACCACTAATCATAGCAAACTTTTTAAGAGGATATTCTTGTTTTTGATTTTTGGAACAGGATAATTTAAATCTAAGTGTTTGTTGATGGATCATAATTTCACATGGGTGAAGAACTCGATTCCTAAGAAAGCTATTTTTCAATCACAATGAAACCATTGCGCAGCTACCAATTATGATTCAATTTCCAAGTTCACCCGTTTACTACCTTGACTAGATTTTATAATTCTCACTAAGGTTGTTTTATACACTCTCTAGCTCCTGTCCTAATAGCAATGAGAATAAAGTTATTTTGTCCCCGCGGGACAGGCAGATAGTTATGCATGGGACATTGCCACCAAGAGAACTAGAGAGCAATTTCTGATGGTGAAGTGTTTGCCGATTCTTGTCCTCATTCAATGTTCACTGTTCAAAAGTAAAAAGTTACCCACAACTTACCTCTCTATAGAAGATTCAATTTTTATTTGTAATAAGACTAGAAATTATTATCTCATTCTTAGAATCTCAGTTGGATTATTATAATTGCATTAATTCAGGAGAAGTCATCTTCTTTCTTTGCACATTTTATCTAGTCTCATATTATCATTGATAAAGTTGAGATTTTGTTCAGACAGAATTTAACAACAGATTTAAACACAAAATTTAACTTAGATTAAAATTTGACATAGACACAGGTATGTGGCAAAAGGCGATTCGCTCGCCCCCGTCAACCCGTCCCTAGGCCAACACGGAGGAGGTAAATCACGGGTGACTACTAGCCATTAGTGCAGATGATTAAGACATGGGGGAGGCATGCT
>JBBPFP011009088.1:0-13560 GCA_037974795.1 Kaempferia galanga | reverse complement strand
CACCTTGTGAGAGGCACTAGACGCGCTTAAGGCGCTTGGTCTTAGGAAACCGATGAAGATTCGGCTATGTAAATTTGAAATATCTAGTGATGATGATAATGATATGATTGAGAAAGGTGATGAAGATTTTGATGATTTAGATATTTGAAGTTCTTTTAAAATTTGAATTATGTGTATAACATATTTATTTGCTAATGAATTTTATATTTACATTATTGTTTAATATTTTTTCCATTATAAGTTTGTTAGTGAAATATTTTAGTAGAAATTTCCTATAGATGTTTGAATTATAAAAATTTATATCTGGAGCGCCTTACTTTGGTTAGGCGTGCACCTCACCTTGTGCATGGCGCCTCAGGCCCACAACACTTATGTGCTTTTAGGCACCTCATGCCTTAAATAACTATACTTCTTGATTTCTGAGAACAGAATTACTGCTTTAGCATTCCTTATTTTACCTTTTATATTGCTTTCTGAGTTTGTGTTGTAAATATTACATAGGTTGAACTATTCTATGTCAACATGCATAATCTAATTTGTTTCTGCAGCTGTACTATGGCAAACTCAGATCTTAGATGCTGAGAACACATATATAATCCTAAGTTTGAACAGACAATGCTGACTATAGTCTTCCACAACTGAAAGATTGTGGTGGTCCTATGCAAATCAGGAATTTTTCCTATGCCTGCGTCTTTGTGACTGAAAGGAACAGCAGGGAATTATAAAATTTTAAAAATAATGGCACTACTGACATAAGGTTTCACGTATTTCAATTGTTAGCTCAACTGATTAGGCTTAACATCTGTTTTTGACTTTTGGCCACGATAGACTTAATACCTTTGGAAAGCCCATAAACTAGCAAATGATGGTTGACTTCATTCTCTCTTTGAAAGGGTCCTCTAGTGTGCTTGAATTCTCTCTTCGTGAAAATGCAACATGCATGACTACCTATTGACTTCTATGTGGGTGATATCTCAAAGCAGGTAGTAAAACATCAAAAACTAAAATTTTCTGTTAGCTATCAAATAGTTCGTGTTGAAATACAAACATGATGGTTACTTTTTAGTAATAATCAAAATTCACTCTCTAAAAGTGTGAATGTGTTTTGTGATGCTTATGACTTATGATGTCATTGAGATGAATTGGTTAAAGGTTCTGATTTTTCTTTCTACAATCATATGGGTTTAATGATTCTGATAGGAACCAATCTCCTTTGATTGTTTATATGAGAACTTTAGATCACTTAGTAAATTGCCAGAATACTGATGTAGTAACTTATTCTGTATGATCAGCTTTTGGTGGCTCTCAAGGTGCGTTATCCTCAGCGAATCACTATTCTCAGAGGAAACCATGAGAGTCGTCAGGTATAATGCTTTAAACATTGCGTGATGTTACATTAAATGATGTTCACTTTGGCATATTAATATCTTATTTTGCAGAACGTAGTGATACGTTATATATTTCTTTCAAATATATTCGTTGTATCCCCAGTGATTCATCTGATTTATTCGCTGACAATATATATTTTTTCTTTTTATTTTGTTGCAGATTACCCAAGTTTATGGATTTTATGATGAATGCCTGAGAAAGTAAGTCCTGTGCTTTTTGATTGTAAGATTGGTGAGACCTGTTTCTATATTTTAATATCTGCTCCCAGACAGACCTTTTTTTCCAGTTGTATTACATATCATCCCTTATTCTGCTGCACCTATCTGTTATCCAATGTGATTAGCTTGGCAAATAGAGTCATTTTTATATTATAATAAATAAGAGTTAGTTGATATGGATTTTGTGTGCAACAAGTTTGTCTTGTTATGCTTTGTTTAGCCTGTATATATAAGAAGCTGAACTAATTTGTCACTTTTCTCACATCTTTTGTCCGCATCAATTTTGCTGACTTTTACTGAGCGAGACCATGCTGTTTCAGTGTTTCTTTCGCTTCTCATATGGATACATTTTCCTTCTATCTGATTTATTTAATGCTGCAATGAGGACTTGTCATAAATAGAGTTAGATATGATTTTATGTGTCTGCTTATGTTTTCTAGTGTTTTCCATGCTGCTACAGTGGTGTCTCTTTAATACAATGCGATTTGATATTTTGTCTATAAACCTACACGTGCCTCTTTAATTTCATAGCAAATAATTCCTTTGTTTTTTAAAAACTAAATAATCCTTTGTATATTGCATTATATTAATATCAAAATTTAGAGCTCAGCTGTAATTTAACTTAATTTATATGTCAAAGCTCATCTATAGTTTAACTTTAGTTTGAAAATGAACGATTGCATGTTAGAAAGAAATCCAGGTTCAGATTATTACCTTAGGGCTCAACTAAAGGAGGGTGTATACAGTATGAATGGCAGTTCACAAGATGGAGTATAAGTATGCTTTTTCCTACTGCCTGCTTACCATGGAGAAACCATTCTAAGAAAGGCAAAATTAATCTTGTCAATTGAACATGACCACAGACTTATTATCAACATCAATCTCAAAAACTGGTGATTGTCTCAATCCACTTATGCAAGGTTATCTCTTAAACGACCATGGTTTTATGAAATTATAAGCGGCTGCTTATGCATATTTTGGAGGGGGCTGCATTTGACTGCATATATAGCTTCTGCAGCTAAAAAGTGTTATTTGCTTCATTTAAATTAATTCAAACTATATTTTCTTCATTAAAATTAATACAAACTATATTGAATTAAAGGTGACTGACCATACCAGTCTTATTACATTTTCTCTAGCCAAAGGAGATTGATTACAAAAGGCTACAAGATCTTGCCTATTTGAATCAATCCATTTTTTTAACCTCTTATTACATTTTCTCTAGCCAAAGAAGATTGATTACAAAAGACTAGAAGATCTTGCCTATTTGAATCAATCCATTTTTTAAACCCTATTAATGATAATTTGGCCAATATCTTTTTCTTGATAAATAATAGACCAACGGTATCTCTAATAAGTGTTCTTCATGCATCAATCTTGACCATTTATTTTCTTGTTGAAACTCCAATTCATGTATTACAAAAGTTCTTGTTGAAACTTAGTTTCGTAAGTTTTTCTCTAAGTTTCAACTCTCTCACCCCTCCCCCTTTTTTCGGTGTCCGTGTGTGTGGGTGGGTGTATCAGCGACATAGCATTGAGCTATTGACCATTTTGTAATATTGGAATTGAGGATGTTCATGGTGGTTATATGTTGTTATCAAGTTATGGCTATCACAGGTCTGCCTTTGTGTTTTGAATTCTGAATGTTTGGATTTGCTATCAGGATTAGTGAGTATGACATGACATTTAGCTTCTGTTTCATTGGTAATTATGATCTTATTTGGCAATCATTGGATTTTATTTTCTGATCCAGATATGGCAATGCAAATGTATGGAAGATCTTCACTGATCTTTTTGATTATTTCCCATTGACGGCATTGGTTCGTGCTCCTTACCATTTCTTGAAGAATCTTGTTGAATATATACAATTCTATGCTTATGATATCAATATACCATATATTAATTATGAATAATTCCAGCTTCTCTTACATGTTTGACTTCTGATTTTAAAAAACAGTAAGATTCTCTCTGTGCACAGCCATTTGTGCAACTGTGAGTAACCTTAGTTAGAATGGTTTGTTGTATTTTGGATGCTAATTATACAGGTTTTACTCTCTTTTTTTTTAATTTGCTTATCATTTTGGTGTTTGGATATTCTCGTTAATTGTCAGTAAACAAGTTGTCTTATTATTCATTTGAAGGTCAAGATTCTTGAAATGGTTTGGTTCATTTTAATATCATTGACTGGATTTACATTTTTAGTGGTTGCCTGTTTTTGTGGTACCATGAGAACGACTTACAGTTGTCTGTGTCTGCATTTCATGGTTTATATTCCCTAGAAAAATTAAGTTGGATTGGTTATCATGAATGCCATCAATTAGTATTTTGTTCTTATTGTTTGATGTTTTTTTTGGTAGTGTAGAAGTAGAATCACTTTAGGTGTCATAGGCTGGATGGACTATTATTCACTTACAGGATTAAGATCCTCTATAAGGAGTTTTCTTAGAAAATATATTTCCTGGACATAAGTGATGCTATTATCCATTTCCTTTTTCAGTGGCATGCCCTTTGACTAGATTGATCGCTATGTTACTTGTGGCAGTAAGCTGCTATAGTGTTCGCTAAATCAATGTCTAAGCAAGGATACCTCAAGTAAAAAAGAAATAAAAAACTAACTAGTTCATTCAGGTAGAAACTGCTAGATATTTGCTTAGTGTGATGCGTATTAACATACAAGGTTTTGGCTAGCAGATTTAGGAGCAATTTAATTTGAAGATTTTAACATTTCAAGATCTCTATTTTTTTCAAGTAGCACTGTTTCTTTGTCATTTTATAGTGATTGATGAACTTTTTGGTTGAAATGACACCTTTATTTATCATGATTCTGAAATGAATAACATCCTATCAAACTGAAAATTTTGTTCTCAGGTTGAATCAGAAATTTTCTGTCTACATGGTGGATTATCTCCATCTATCGAAACTCTTGACAGCATAAGAAACTTTGATCGTGTCCAAGAAGTTCCTCATGAAGGGCCCATGTGTGATCTTTTGTGGTCTGATCCTGATGATAGATGTGGTTGGGGTATTTCTCCACGTGGTGCTGGTTACACTTTCGGCCAAGTATGTTCTGTTCTCTTTATAGTTTTCTATGTTTGCCATGGATCACCTTTCATCACTTCATTATGAATCTTTCAGGATATATCTGAGCAATTCAACCATACCAACAATCTCAAATTAATAGCCAGAGCTCATCAATTGGTTATGGAGGGATATAATTGGGGACATGCAAGTTTCCACATTGATAAGCTTTTTTTGATTTTTCGCGTGTCAGATTTGGAAGTGTCAGTTTTAATAATAATATCTTTTCAACAGGAACAAAAGGTGGTCACCATATTCAGTGCACCAAATTATTGCTATCGATGCGGAAACATGGCTTCCATAATGGAAGTTGATGAATGTAAAGGGCAGACATTTATTCAGGTGTGTCACTTAGAAACGGCAGAATCATTGCAGTTCGTAATATTTGTTTTAATCCATTTTTATTTTGGCTAATATGTTTGTTTATACCAAGGGATTTATGGCAATGTTTTGATAGAGTTAATATTCTGTTTTGCAGTTTGAACCAGCACCTAGGAGAGGAGAGCCTGATGTAACCCGCAGGACTCCTGACTACTTTCTGTAAGCAAAAGATTAGAGGCATATCGATGGTTCCTGGCAGGAGTGATGCTTGCTAATGATGAGGTCGTGATTGCATAATCCTCAAAAAGTTCGATAGTAAGATTATATTTCGGTAGTATGAATACCTTGTATAAATGTTTTGTAAGTTTTTATCCTTGTTACACGAGGTTGTAATGCAGCACATATAATTTTCGAGGGAATTGTTTTTCCTTTGTCTTATCTAATGTAGCGCGACTGGCTTTGTCTGTCCGCTGCAAAGGCTAGTAAATTTAGCACCTTTTAACAAAACTTGTATATGCCAAGGAATGGACTTCGTGTATCTTTTTACGTCAAATCCTGTAGATGGTCAAATCCTGTAGATGGTTATAAGTTTTATTTTGGATCCTGCTATTGATGCAATGCAGTCCCATTCCTTGGTCTTGTAGCGTCCATATTGTATCTGGAGCTGAGATCGAGTGAACGCCATTTGTAGTGTTTGGGCGTTTATGTTCGTTGGATTCAGACGTTGCAATATTGATGTAAAGGGTTGCAATAAGACGTGATATTCAGAATTTTATAAAAATGTTCAAGGAGAATAAAATTCATATACCCAACCTCAGTAGAACACAGCGTGGTATTGTCATTGCAATTGCAATTGCATTGAGCCTGCAGTTAATAATCAGCAAACATGGAGGAAAAAGACTAATGAAAGCGACACAAATATCTGGAGTTTTCTTCATTATTGAAGAAACCTTGAATGGGAGAAAAATGATGCATTTCTGTGAACCGCATCAAACCACAATGAGAAGCATGCCATCTAATGAACAAGACCACGCTGCTTGAATACCTCAAGCATCGCCACACCAATCTTTGCTGGCGATTCAACTACTGTTACTCCTGCTTCTCGTAGAGTTTTGATTTTATCCTGTGCAGTACCTTTCCCTCCTGACACGATAGCTGCATGAAAGTATTGGCCGTTTAGTTGAGACGGGAAAAAACATAATCCATTCTTGATGGCGGCAAAACAGAATTGGGCGAGGTCAAACAACAATATCTCAATGGCCACAGAAACCATGTTGACCTGGGTGGTACTGACTATAGCAAGCACTACCTTGATTTCCACCAGTACTTAAAATTCAATAGTTGATAATTTTTAAATTAAAAATGACATCTCAAATTTGTTTAGGAGATATGGCACAAACCTCCAGCATGACCCATTCGGCGTCCTGGTGGTGCTGTAAGA
This sequence comes from Kaempferia galanga, assembly GCA_037974795.1. NCBI lineage: Eukaryota > Viridiplantae > Streptophyta > Magnoliopsida > Zingiberales > Zingiberaceae > Kaempferia > Kaempferia galanga. The sequence continues at coordinate 7,113 of JBBPFP011009088.1, read as the reverse complement.
CCAGCTATAAAGGCTACAACTGGCTTCTCGGTTTTACTTTCCTGTTTAGTCAGCAAAAAACAAATGGTAATCAGCATAAAGCTCTATCAGTAAATGAACCCAGAAAAATACAGATGCATCCAACAGCTAAGTATGTTACATTCTACCATATTATATCTCTGACAATGTTTTTGATTTGTTCATAATGACTCGATATAATACTCTTTATTGACAACCAATATGAAATGATGAATATAAATATGGAAATAAAGTTTAGATGGCAGATAATGTTTATGAGAAATGGAACAGTCAGTGAAACATGAAACAACTTGTGAAATTATCTGGTAAGGCTTATATCACCACCAGTATCTAGATATCTCGAGTCAGTCAGTTTAAAGGTGATAAGTAGGGTGGGTCGCTAACTATTGATTCAACTTGACCAATTATAGAAATCTGCAGTCTCTTTGAGAATGTCCATACCTTAAGTGTGGCACTATACTCTTTAGGATATATACCTTGGGAAGTCCTTTAACCAATGAACATATGTGAATATTTAACAGTTTAACAAACTCATAACTTACGTGCTGAGGAAATAAATGGTTTTTTTTGGTAATCCAATATCCAACTCTTCGAATTGACTAATCCTGGAGGTGACCGGCCCAGCCCCATGGAAGTTTCCCACCAATCATCAGGGTAAATCGGGAAGTGCTAAACACATCCAAATGGCTAGCATTCTTAAACCCACTTCTCACTAGAGGGAAAAGTCCCTATAGTGTGTCGCAGCTGAGATTCGAACCTTAGATCTCTTTGTTATCCATTGGAGGGCCTAACCATTGCACCATTGCCTCGAGGGCAATAAATGGATATTTTGGACTTAGCTTGAGTTAACACTCACAAGTACTTAATGAAATTTTGTTACATATAGAAAGATAATTAAGGCTATACAGCAGATATGACATCTATATGAACGCTTCTCATAACATTCTACACAAAATTCTGAAACATCAAGATAGCAAATAAAAACAATTACAAACACACCTTCAGCTGGCACTACAAAACCATTCTTCCATAATATATTCTCATGAAGTGCAGTTGCTTTGGGAGAAATTAAGAACAACTTTGATCTTATTAGACAAATATATGCATTATTACACATTCAAGTGACACATGCTCAAGCTCAAGAAATGAAAGACAAGCATAAATTCAGAGAAAAGGACAAACACATGACCTGAATTAGTGCGGCAGCATCTTCTTCTGCAGTTCCTCCAATCTCTCCTATAAGAACAATACCTGAAAAACAAGTCATAACGAGGAATCAAACTTAACTCTTCAGTTTGAAACAAGAAACATTATGATGTCAGCACAATAACTGGGCAGAAAATTTAAGACTGCTGTACTAATGATTTAAAGAAAATATCTTTATAATTAAAAAAAAAACTATAAAAACAGTTACATAACTGAGAATAAGGACAGAACTAGGATGATGATCAAGCACAAATCAGATCCAACCCTACACTTTTACTTGATCCTAACCCAAGTCTAAAATAGGTTAATATTTTTCAACTCCTACACAACCAAAATTTAGTTCCTAATCCAGACTCAAATGGCTACAATAGATTGATCTGATCATCTAGGATTTACATACATTAACAATACTGATCTAGTACCAATTTCATGTAGTCTCCCAACTGATCTCTTCTATAAGCAAACCAAAAGGACAAAATTCCATGCATTCAACTAGATAAGAAGCAACTGCAAGTGCTTGTCCTGGTCTTTAACTGACCTTCAGTCTGAGAATCTTCAAGAAACTTTGATATGCAATCAACAAAGTTTGTTCCATTAAAAGGGTCACCACCAATTCCTACACAAGTTGATTGTCCAAGACCAACAGCAGTTGTTTGAAAGACCTACAAGTATAACACTTAGTTAGTTTGTCAGAAATGACTTACAATACCAAGTTGTCATACATACCGCTTCATATGTTAAGGTACCAGATCGAGAAACAATCCCAACTCGTCCTGGCTTGTGGATGTATCCAGGCATTATTCCAATTTTGCATTCTCCTGGTTTGATGATACCAGGACAATTAGGTCCTATCAATCGAGTTTTTGATTGCTTGTTCAGAGCAGCTTTTACTCGAACCTGACATTCAGACAATTAGTAATTAAATTTTATGAAATCCCATAAAACAACAGATCTGCCTAGATAACATTGTAAAATGCCATAAACTCAATGACAGATAAAACTATTTACTTGTAATGTGATAAGGTAAACCTGATAAGCTATTTACTATGTGAGTTGTGTCACATAGTGGTAAAGTGGTAGGGGATAGGGATGTGCTGAGAAGGCCAAAGGAGAGATCACATTATTCGTAGAGGTGGATTATATGAGGGCAGGTTGGTGTCACAGATCAGAGTGGAAGCGGGTGGCAAAACTTCTGGAAAGGAGGGAGGTGTAAAGGTAGAGGCAAGGAAAGATAATAGGCACTCATGTTGAGGCCAGGTGTAAATGAGCTAGATATAAATAATAGTGAAGGGGCATTTGGAACATGACAGGAGGAGAGTAGCTAGCAATGGGAACAGGAGGGAAACAGGATCTGTCAAAGAGGATAAGTAGGGCTATCAAAATCTACCCCACTTAAGATTTAACAATCTGAAATCCAACACAACTCGTAATCACCCCTTGGCATGCTAGGTTTAATTGTAGCTTTACTATCACAGTGGCAGTGATTGACAAACATCACACCATGCCCCAGATATATATGTTTTAATACCAATCGTACCTCAAATTCTTAAGCCAAGTTAACAATAGTTCATTCATCTATGCATTGATTCCTTCATTAGCCCATAACTAAATTACAATATCAGAGCAATGCAAATGATATGTGGTCTACTAACAAATTCATACTACCCTAATCACCACCCAGAATGGATATGGGAAACTAAGATAATCCATGCACAAACCATAGAAAAAAATTACTCCACATCAGGCAATAAGAACTTGAGAGTTACCATGTCATGTTGAGGAATTCCTTCAGTAATACATACAACAAGATCTAGCTCAGCTTCCACTGCCTCCATAATTGCAGCAGCAGCAAATGGAGGAGGGACATAAATAGCTGATGCATTAGCTTTTGTCTCAGCCTTTGCTTCTGCAACTGTATTGAAGACTGGAAGACCTAAGTGTTCAGTTCCACCTTTCTTTGGTGTCACCCCACCAACCTACAGCAAAGAGAGCAATGATTCATCATGAAATTAATCAGCCAATACATGTCCAAGATGTTTGAATAAAACCTATCATATTCACAGAACAAAACTAAGTATGAGAGAAAAAAAACAGGAAGGAAAATAACTACTGCATTGTAGCTTCCTCAGCAACGCTAGACAGAAAGTTATGATGGAAATTCTTGTGGATTCTTATAGATATTTATTCGTAGATCAACAATCCATTGTTGCAAAGGCTTTGATTAACTATGACATGGTGAAATAGGTATTTGTACCAGCGTGTTCAATCCATGATTTACATTGTCTAAAGTATTCGACAGCATGTCACTCATTGTCATCACTAGGCCATGTTCATCCCAAGTAATAGATAAAACTTCTCTCTTCATTGAGCTTTGTCTGAAGTATTCGACAGTATGGCACTCATTGTCATCATTAGGCCATGTTCATCCCAACTAATTGATGTCAGCAAGATAAAACTTCTCTCTTCATTGAGCTCTATGTAAATATCATTACACTCCAATCATGACAATATTAATATGTCAAAATAACTAGCTTAGAAAGATTACACATAGTGATAGCAGGTAAAAGATTGAGCATTTGATCCAAGGTTGAAACTGTTGTGTATTAACTTACTTAGCAAGGTTTTGTACATTGATCTCAAGCAAAAGATCGGCCATTTGATTTTAAGGCGGAAACAATTCTGAATGCTTTGTTTAGAGACAGTTTTTCCAATATCAATTGCGGAAATAGTTTGATATTTCCACAAATTTTCTTTTTTATGAATATGTCCTCAACATCTTGCATCAAGATTCTCCAACAAAAATTCTCCAATAAAAAACTATATTCCTCATCCATTAAGGCACTTCCACTACCTACCCAATCACAAAAAAGCCAATTGGCTCTCCTCCAGGCCTCTAAGGGAATCTCCATCAAAGGATTCCTCTTTCCACCAAGGCATTGTACAAAAGGATGCCCAACCCTCAAAACCTGTCCATGGTTTCCAGAGTATGGAGCTACAAATCCAGGATGAGGTTGGCCCTGAGATTCTAAAAAACATCCTGTGTCGCCCTGTTTCCTCATAGGAACTACAACCAATCATATTTGAACTAGGATATAATTGTCTAATGTGGATACGGATCTAAGTATATGGCAACTACCTATAAAACTCCTACAAAGTTAAGAGATAAATATTGACTCAGAATGTCAGTGTCCTACATTGATATGCAGAGGATATAGGAAGAGCCCAAATATTAGAGATACTAGATTGCTTATGATAACTTATATCTAGATCACACTTTCTTCACTCCAAAAAATATTGCATTCCCATTAAATTCCTTGTTTTGCGTAAACATCTAGGTTTTGAATCTAGAAATCACTGGTATCAAACAACTATGATCCAAGAACTCAATAGTGATCCCTCTTATTTTCCATCATCAGATTTTTTTCTTTTTGCTACCGAACTTAGCATTAAGCCCAGCTTATAAAAAAAGTAACCTTGATATCATTCTGATTTGTGTATTATATAATTTTAAGTGCAAAAAGAACTCATGAAGAGGCACCAGCTACCTTAATTGATACTAAAGGGTTCATCAAATTGATAGGGAACTTTGTAGTTGTTGACAAAATTTTAGATCAAATTATGACTTTGCTATAGAATACTTATTACAATTATTAACTTTTAAATCTGCTTCTATCATGCACTTAAAAAAAACTACCAGTAACAACTAATCATGATGAATAAGTTTTTTTTTTTAAAAAAAAAAAAATCTGACTCAGGGAAGGGTTCAGTCAACCTAAATCTAGAAGACTCAAATGCAGAATAAATGGCAATTGGCATGATGTAAAAGCGCCCACTAAGGTTAACTAGAAAACCCTAATGCAGAAGCAATGGCAATTGTGAGTTGTGACGATCTAAAGTAAAAAACCATTAATCATTGATTAACACACGAGCAGGGAAAAAGGCACTAAGGTTAACTAGAAAACCCTAATGCACAATGACAATTGTCATGACATATAGCAAGAATCATTAATCATTGACGAAAAGCACGGGCAGGGGAAAAGGACCACTACGGTTAACTAGAAAACCCTAATGCAGACGAAATCGCAGTCATCTCCTGTACACAACAATGGAAAAGAAAAGAAGAAGAAACACAGGACCTCAAAAGCACAAGGTACAGAACGAGTTACAGATCCAAACTAACAAATTCCACAGACGAAATCAATTGTTTATATATATAAGAATCCACAGCAACCATGCTATAGTAAAGAGATAAGGGGTGAAGTTGTGGTTCTCACCATCTTGGTTCCATACTCGATGGCCTGCTCAGTGTGGAAAGTCCCGTTCTTTCCGGTGATGCCCTGGCAGATCACACGGGTATTCTTGTCGACGAAGACCGCCGGTGAAGGCGACGCCGCGGCGTTGAAGCTCCGGGAAAGGGAGGGCGGCGGGGAAGAGGTCGTAGGGTTGGCGAAGATCTTGGAGGCGATGGATCCGATCAACTTCGACGCCTGGCGAGACATCGCAAGGGGCCGCCGACTCCGAGGGCTTCTCCCGAGTTATTAGACACGCATTTCTTCCGTCAGGTTTCATTTATATTTATTTAAATTATGTTTCATTTAAAAAAATAAATAACTTGCCAAATTGGTTTGGTAAAAATTCTTTACTTTGGTCCTTTAATTTTTATTTTTTATTTAGTTTGGTCTTTTATCGAAATAATTACCAAATAGTAGCAGTTAACTTTTGTGGGATCTTTTCATTAAAAAAAAAAACTATCTTGATAAATTAGTATCATTGTTAGCGCCGATTAGAATTTAATGTTGATTTACATAAAACAAAAAATAAATAGTAAATTGAACCAAGAAGCAAGGAAACGAAGAAAGACCATGGCTTGAATTGGAAAAACAAATATAAATATGATGAAAATATATTAATATACAATTCTATATTTACTAACACTTTTCCTTGATATGAACCCGTAATACTTTTTCATCGTACTTTTAACGGCATTTTCAGTAAAATTTTCAAAAAAAAAAATACAAAACAAGTATAATACAAGTTCCTAAGTCCACTAGCTTGCATCACATATGGAAATAATTAAAAGGCACACTAAATTATGTAAATCATAAAAAAAAACTTTTTAAAAAAAATTTTTAAAAAACACCCTATTAGATGTGTTATCTCAATAATATCTTTACTCTAATATTGTTATAATAGCTATCGGTAGCTACTATAGCATGTAGAAGCTACCGAGTTGCTACTATAACATTATTCCTTATTTCTAGTCTTATTATAGTAGCTAACTACTATAACGTATAGTAGTAGAGCAGCTGCTACAATGAATAACATCTAATATAATATTATTGTAGTATTGGAAGTGCTATTTAGCAATTTCTACAACTATTTTTAAAGTGATTTTAATTAATTTAAAATAATTTTAATAATCTTAAATGATTTTGATCATATTGGTGAAAAGTATTTTGATGTAATAGTGATTAGAGTTTAGGATTAATGATTCAATATTTTAGAATTTAAGGTTTAGCAACAATTATGTAATAACAACTACTTAGTAGTAGCTGCTATAATATGAAAAAAAAATCATATATTTCATTTTAATCAAAAATACTATATATAAAGGAGTTGAACAAAGATTTGTTAGTACTATGGATTTGTTGCACTTGTTTCTAAGCCCCTTTTGGTTTTGATTTCCAACTTTTTTTTTTTATTCAGGTGGTTGATTGGACTCCCCGTTTCAAAATTTGAGGAGCCAGAAAACTTCAGGAGAACAGGTGATTCTGACAAACTTTTCTGACTATAAAATCTGAGTTCCAAAGAATAGATGGTGATGGCACTAGAATAGTGTCAAACTTCGCTTTTGTGGTATAATTTGGTTTATGATCGTGTGCTTTATTG
>JBBPFP011008872.1:0-13565 GCA_037974795.1 Kaempferia galanga | reverse complement strand
CTCATTGAAAAAATAAAAGACTAATAAAGACACATAGGAAACTTAAAAGATTTACACATAGGAAACTTAAAAGACTCATAAATTTGCTACAATTTTCCAAGCATGGGAAATTAAAGCATATTGGAATTGTTGGTCATTTAATGCTGACTTTTGACTTCAACCTTTAGGAATTGATGAACTTTATATTATTTCCCAAGAAGGCTTATCATCTTCCAAGACATACCAAATTAATAGTAGAGTTTTAGAATCTTTATTGAACTTGATTTCAATTTCAAATTTTTTAAAAATAAGAAATCTTTTCTTGTCATACTTTCAATGTGCTTGGTGTTTCACGGTGCTAAGGTAGTTGTTCATCTTAGTCACCTGTAGATTATCACACTGCAAACTGTCTAAGATTTTAGTGATAAGTTAATAAAACTGTAATGCTGATTTAAAAAAAAACGTTTCCCTTCATGGTAGTGTTTCTATTGTTATAGCGGGAACCGAAGGCAAAGGCTTACCTAAAAAATATTAAACAAAAGGAGAATCACATTTTCAGGTAAGAAGGTGGGATAGCAGAGCAATGGGATGGGAAATTATGTACATTAGATGGTAAAGTACAACGGTCAAGGAGATAATTAAACGAAAGAGAGAACATCCCAATCAACCACAATGGGAATTTTGAAACTCTGGTCTAAATGATCTGGTAGTTCAAGTCCACCCAAGAAAATTTTGCTCTGAGTGCCCTTACTCGTTCATGTTCTATCTCCTAGGATCCTTATCAACCAGTGTAAACACCATTGGATATGCTTCTTTGGGTTTCTGTAAGGCTAGAATTCTACTTAGTAGCTTTCCAAGGGAACTAACTTCAACATTTGCTTGCTTAGTTATACTCCTTTGCTAGTTTTTTGGAACTTTTTCTTTGATTACTTGGCCGAAGAACGTATAGAAATTTTGGAAATTATAATTTGAACACAAAAAGACCCAAAGTTTTATCTACATGAAATCTACAGGGGTTGCGGAAATTTTCATCATGCACCAAACAAGACAATGATGAGATACAGCAAGGAATACTTGTGTTTCCATCCATGTACTACTCCCATCGAAGGTCTACTGTTTATTGTTAGGTAGAACTTCAGAAAAAAAAATATTTTGCATCGGAACTTGTTTATGTTTCAATTTCATTAGTCAATGTGCAATAAATGCTTTGTTTGATTGAATATTATTAATGATACAGGCTTTTGCTTGTTGAGGGACGACTCAGGTAGTTGATCTTAAATAGTCGAGGATAGTCACTTTTGATGAACCAAGTAAACAACTAAGTTTAAAACCTTATCCACAGATTAACAACTCGCTACTCCTTCCATTATCATCATGATCAGCAGTTTCTTAAACACCACCCATCTTTTATTAGTATCATAACTTCACACACTGTAGTATGGAGAAGCATTCCATCATTGAAGAATAGAGTGAAACAATCGCACCTGATATGCATATCTGGCAGGCATATTGTATCAATGCTCATATTATGATGATGATATGTCAATTCACCATGTACACAATGTTGGTTGTGCAGTTATCTCTGCATTTTTTTTTGTGTGTTTTTGACGGTCTAGGTACCTAAGCCTCGTCCAACTAGTCTTAGAGATGTACAGCCTGATCCCAAAGATTGGCCACAAGGTAAATCTAAAAGTGCAAGCATGCTTTTCTCCCAATAGTTAACGTCTTAGATTTTTCATTACATTGCCGGAAAATATTCTGCAGTGCAGCCTAGTTATGATTAGAACTGTGGATATTGGAAAACTGTTTGAGCGCCTTGCTGTTGCACTATGATCCGAGGGGCTGCTTTGTATTTTGTTTGTATGAATAGAAATTGAACCATCGTCATCCATTGATGAGAGCCATATCTGCATGAGTTCAACTAATAAGCTTGGTTTGTTTGGTACGTATGGTTAGTAACATACACAATTGTCGGTCCAGATTCTTGCTCTGCGAATAAATATAGCTACATTTTGGTTTAACCTTGATTTTGAAAAATGGTTTTCGTCAAGGGTGTATATGTATGATAAATTATTATCCAAAATTATGGCAGCGTTGGCAGACTCTCCAAGAGAGGGCATTTTAAAATAACATTTAAAATATATAATAGATATTTTGATAATAACAAAATTTTAGATGGTATTTTGAAAAATTAATGAAAATTTTTAGGGTATTTTGATTTTTTTTTTAAAATTTATTTACACTAACAAGGGAGATTGAAGATGGCGCGTTTTAAAACAAAATAAAAAATAGGGGTGTTTTGATAATATAGAAATCTTCTAGCTTTGATCTTTCGATAGATTTCTGCAATCGTATTTGATCTCCTTCTGGAGCCAACATTGTACTGGATGATAGAGGTTATTTATGCTAGATTTAAGCCATTCTGATTGCAAAGTTTAATTTGGAGATGTGTTCTTTCGGTTTTAGTGGTTCCATTTTGGCTTTAGTGTTTGGAATTGATAAATTACTTGTTCCATTCTTCTTTGTGTTTCAGCCTTCTCCACATTATTTAGCCCTATTGTGGTTTTGTCGTGGATAAGAGAGTTAAACGAATAAAGGCTGATTAGCCACCTTGAGACAAGATACAAATTTCACTAGTGTGTTGTTGTCTTTGGTGTTATGCAGTTATTGATTGCTCTTAAAAACTCAATTTACCATTTTAAGAAGAAATGAGTACAATTTCTTATCTTCGTCAAGAAATCATTAGTATTCATCTTGTATAGTTCGAACAACGTGCTGAGCTACGTTGAGTCTTTGGCTCTTTACTATTTTCTAACAGATTATATATGTGAAGCAATCTTTTAGGGCGGAAGTGATTTTCTACTTTTTACTGCAGTTGAAGATTTTTAAATACACACTGGAGCATTTTTCACATTAATAGTTCATGTGAGGATTAAAATTTGTTGTTCTATTTATCACTCATGTTTGCTGAATTTGTTGAGGGAAACAAGTATCGATATTATTACCGCCAAGCTGTGTTCCTATATAGTACATAGAGCTGATTAGATGATCGATGGTTTGAAGGATCCAGTATATTAGACTAGATCAGATGCTTGTGACTAACCTACAAGAGATCGATCGTGTATCTACCAATTGTGCCTGACTCTCCAATATTAATTATTGCAAATATTTGAAAGGCGATGAGTTCATTATCTCGTGGCTTTATTCAGCTAAAGCTTAATGCGCATGCTTACAGAAAAATATACTCCATTAAAGCTTGATCAATCAAACACCATTTACAACAAGTGTGACAAAAGATAGCAACCACAACACAATCATATTGTATGCATGGCAAGCTAAGCAAACTCCATTTTCCCTAATATCATAATCCATAATACCTACCTACTATATTCTAGACTAGGCCATTGGGCCCCACGAGGAGACTGACCGATCACTTCCAAGATATCTTTGTTGTGCTTGCTGGTGCACACATGCAGTGCATTTGTGAACCAAATTATTAGAATATGATCATACTTTGTCGGATACCGTTACTGGTCCGACAATACCGTCACCACTAGATTCCTCCAATCCATCTCAATTACCTATTTAGTGACGTCATAATTGTTGGGATCTTTCATTTCAAATGTACTCCACAATTTATTCCTAGGAAAAATAAATCATGGACTTACCAAATACAGTGCACATATTTAACATGGTTTTATGGTTTGAAATTCTTGTCCTCATCAATTATCAAACACCCTGTTGGTTGATGCAATGGGGACTATTTTTACTGGATTGTAATTCTTTCTGTTTTCTATTTTTTCTTCCTGTATGATAATAAAAATATACATATATAATAATAATAACCATCCAACTTTATCTCATTATTAATTACACTAGATTACGTGGATCATTCTAAATCATTAGATTTTATCCCATATTATATAATAAAATTTATTTAAATAAATTTTATTTTATTATATTATTTTTAATTAGGTCGTGTATATTTATCATAATTTTACATTGACGGTTTAAATATATATTTATACCATTTTAAACTTATATTTAGGAGCTTTTCCACAATAAATAAATATAATGATTTTCTCTATAATATTTTATTTTCTATATACAATACAACAACATACAACAACAAATAACAATTGAGAATTTTGGTGCTCTTTGTGATACAAAGCACTGAGGTCACGAATTTGATATCTTATTGGAAAGCAAGTGGATGTTACTTTACATTTTTTTTTCAATCACAAGCTAGGCCATTTTTTTTAAATTTTTTTTATTAACACTGGATATCCGATTGATTAATCCTAGAGATAATCAATTTAGTTCCACATAAATTTTCTATTAGCCATTAGAATAAATTAGAAAGTGCTCACAACACATGACCCATTAGTCTAATGTTTTTAGGTCAATGACCTATTAAAAAATTATTTATTAATTCACCAAAAACTAAGACTCTATTCTTAAGCTAAGCTACTTTGATAATAGAAAAGAAATATAATCTTCCAACAAATTTTCCATTTTAATTTATTATGTATGTATGTATGTATTTATGTACATTAATCAAAATGATTTTTATTGAAATTAAAGATGTAGCTTTCAATTTTAAATATGAAAAAGAAATGCTATCAATGAAACAAAATATAAAGCCTAGGCATTCACCTAAAAAAATATTATAAAAAATAATTAAATAGTGTCTGTACATGAATCCACCACCAAGTTGAATCATCTTGCTCCCAAGTTGCTAACCAAATGTTTGATCAACAACTCTACTTCCTAATCATGTGTGATATGACATGCCATGTTCTTAATTGTTAATTACGCCCACTAACTTAAAACTAATGTTCCACTAATTACAAACAAACATTGGTAGTGACATTACATTAATTCTTCTTTATGGCAACTTTTTAGAAAACCAATCATGCGTGTCTTGGCTAGTATAATATTATCCTTTTTTTCACAAAAGGAGGAGATTTTATTTTGATTAATGTTCCCTTAAACACTTATCAACACGCCCCTTAATGAATTCCCAATTGCGACGTATTTATAGAAACTTTTCTTTTAAATAAAACTCGTTACTAAAGGATATTTTTTCATTTTTTCATTTAATTGATAAGGCTACTAGATTTATCATTTTTTCATAATGAAATTAGAGATGAGGATTGCTTGGGCAGGGTCTTCTTAATTTATTATTTAAAATTTAAAATTTCATTTTGATAAATTAATGGATAATTTTCTTTTAATATACAGTTGACTTAAGAATATTACATTGATAAATTATGTGTTACGAGTACTGTCCAATTTACTTGGCCAATAAAAAATTTTTACGTGATCGGCTCATCATCTTAGAATTAGTTAAGTTGAATATCTAATATTAATTAAAAAAATTAATTTCTATTATTTTAAAAATTTCAGAATTATTTATTAAAATTTGAATTTAGTTAAGGAGGTGGAATCGAGCAGCATCTTCTATTTCATATTTTACTACTCCTAATTTAAAAATATAGATAGTTGAATTAAATTAGGAAGAATTAATATATAAATTTCTCATCTGATTTAACTGTGCATGTCAGAAATCAGAAGTGGTCCAAATGTGACCAGAGGATCCGGCGAGGTGGAATCGCACAAGTGTGCTGCACGGAACCTCATTCATCAAGAGTCGTGGAAACGCAAAACAGCCATACGTGGCGGAATGACGGTCGTCGGATTTAGTGGCGGAACCGTCATTATACTCCTCCCGAGGGCGAAGTGTTTTAATTCAGCAGGAGGGTGCCCGCCGGCGGTGGGCGATGCGATGGCGACGCCGTCAACGAAGGCGACGTGAGAGGCGGGGAGTGGAAGGAGTAGTTCCTTTTCTGTTCTTTTATCGTTCCCTTCTTCCTTCTTTTCCTCGTGATTGCCTGTCGACCCATGACTTTGACCGCCCACGCGCCCACGGCCCACCGCCTGTTCGTTATTGGGTGCCTTAGGGAACCCGATGCGTAGCTGCGTACAAGTTTTGGTATAATCTAAACTAAACATTGTGGTGCCTTGGAGGCGAAAGGAGAGGGGAGTGAGGAAGGGGTGCAAGCTGCTCTCTTTGTTATGTTCCTTGTTCTGAAGCGTCACTGGCCAGTACAAAGCTGACTCCAAAAGTGTGCCAAGCGTGGGACCAAAATAGACTAGAGGGAAGAAGATAGAAGAGCAAGGGTGGGAGGGAGAGTGATGAGCGAGGAGTTAAAAATGAGTTTTTTATGCTTAATAAAGGAGGCGTTGTTTTTGCGAATGTGGTGGCGCCGCTGCTTTAATGGGTTGGGTAACAATAAGATATCTGCCGTTGCTGCTGCTCCTGCAATAGGACCTCGAGCAGAAGAAAGGAGGAAATTGGGATCGTCACCGGCCGTGCTACTTGTGCTGCTGCTGGTGGAGAAAAGGGGACGCCTTCTTTATGGCGGCGACGGCGGAAGGGGGCGAGAGCGTTAAAGGTGCCTCCTTTTGGGCCTTGTTTGTGTTTTTCTCTCGCTTGTGTTTAACCGTGGGATGCTCTTGCTAAGGTCTCTATGCAGGGGATCCACTTTATGAGGAGCTGTGGAGGGCTTGCGCCGGGCCTCTGGTGGAAGTGCCGAGGACCAAGGAGAAGGTCTTCTATTTCCCACAGGGCCATATGGAACAGGTGAACACACGAATACCGTAGAAAAGCTGCAAAAGCAAAAGGAAATAGAACTTCTCTCTCTCTCTCTCCCCCCTAAAAAAGATGATTGTTTTCTTGATGGTGTTGTGTTTGCCTGTATGGATGCAACTATAGTTGGAAGCGTCGATGAATCAGGAGTTGAATCAGCAGATTCCTCTCTTCAATCTCCCTTCAAAGATTCTCTGCAGCGTTGTTGATGTTCGACTGCAAGTGAGTTCATGTCTCTCGATTATTGCTTTAGTCACAATGGCTTTTCTTTTCTTGTACTTATGAAGTTCTTGCTACTCCACAATTACCATACATGCTAGGCCGATCCTGAAACGAATGAAGTGTTTGCTCAAGTAGTTCTTCACCCAGAAGTGGATGTAAGAACTCGAATTAGTTCTTGACTTTTTCTTTGTTTTTCTTCTCACTTTGGGTTATTTAGATTATCAAGCGCAAGTTAATCACATCTATTCAATTTTAACGACCAAAAACTTTTGATGGGGCTGTGGTAGCAACACGAAGTTCCAACTCCTAATGAAGGTTCTGTGGAGGCAAGACCCAAAGTGTACTCTTTCTGTAAGATTTTGACAGCCTCAGACACTAGCACTCATGGTGGATTCTCTGTTCTTAGAAGGCATGCCACTGAATGCCTTCCTCCACTTGTGAGTTCCATTTCTTTTATGCCTTATCCTGTTTAAGGGCTTTTAAAGATCATTTTGCTGATTGTGAGATTCTTTTCTCACGGTAGGACATGTCGCAACCGATTCCAACTCAGGAACTTGTGGCCAAGGATCTTCACAACTTTGAATGGAGATTCAAGCACATCTTCAGAGGTAAAAAGTATCTAGCTTTTTCTGAAGAACTCAATTTCTGTTTTGAAATCACTAGTTTCCATCAATTTCTTTGTGGCCATAACCTTTCATATGTTGTTTCACTTGAGCTATACAGGTCAACCACGGAGACACTTGCTCACCACTGGATGGAGTACCTTTGTCACATCTAAGAGATTAGTCGCCGGAAATGCATTTATTTTCTTAAGGTATTATAACATGTGCTTCCACAATAGGCTTATGGGGAATTCCAAGGGTCTCCAATGTTGTGATTTTGTGTTTTTTCATCAGAGGGGAGAATGGAGAGCTGCGTGTGGGGGTAAGACGCCTTGCTAGGAAACAAACAACAATTCCGGCCTCAGTCATATCCAGCCAGAGCATGCATCTTGGTGTGCTTGCAACTGCCTCGCATGCTTTTACAACTCATACTCTCTTTACTGTCTACTACAAGCCAAGGTTAGAAACAAACCTTTATCCATGCTCAATTAAGCATGCCATTTTCTTTTTAAACTATTGCGCTGGCTATTTTCTGATGATTGCCTTTTGTGGTTCATACATCAGGACATGTCAATATATTGTAAATGCCAACAAATCCTTGGAAGCATTGAAAGTCGGATACAAGCTGGGGACTAGATTTAAGATGAAATTTGAGGGTGAAGATGTTCCTGAAAAAAGGTAACTCAGACGAGAAAATACCTTTTTGCATTTTCAGATGTTTTTACTAGTTGTTTGTTATCTCTCTGATGGTTATAATGTTCAACCTCAAGGTTTTCTGGGACCATTATTGGGTTTGAAGATCTTTCTTCTCAGTGGAAAGATTCTAAATGGAGATCCTTGAAGGTTGGTTTAATTTGCTCTTACTATGCTGAGTTATTTTGCATGATTTGAATTTTTTTAATCTATAATGTATATATTTTTCAGGTTCAATGGGATGAGGCTACTAATATTGAGCGACATAATAGAGTTTCTCCTTGGGAAATTGAGCCTTTCAATGCCTCTATGCCTGCTGAAAATGTCCTACTGCCGGTGATTCTTAAGGACAAAAGATCAAGACAGCCTAGCGATATTAAGGATATCTCTGCCTTTGGTACGTAAAGATTAATATACTTTTACATTACTGTGAGTAAATATACTTCTATCAACTTATTCCTTCCATTTATTACTCCCTTATTTTCAGTTATTTCTTCATGCAGAATCTAATGCATCATTCTGGTACTCAGGCCCGACTGAGCTACAAGATTTAGCCTCATTGATTAGCAGAGGTTCAGAACTCGACGAAACACAAGAAACTTGGCTATCTATTAAAAAAGGATGCCAGAGAAACAATATCATATGCATGACAAGTTCACAGGACTCTTTAATGTTTGATGGTTGGTTGAAGGAAGCCCAATCTCCTGCTAAGAGCTCTAGTTCCTCACTAACTTCACCCAAACTATCCCAAGAAACATGTGAAGAGACTAAGTGCGTGACTGAGCCTGCCATTAAGTTAGGAAATGTCATGGAGTACCCGAAGAAACCTGAAGGCAGTACTACGAGTTATCGCTTATTTGGGATCGATTTGTCTAATCACTCAAACAACATAGCAGACTCCAAGGTAGCAGTGACGTTTCCTTTCAGCAAAAACAGTGTGCCTCTTGACCATCATACTGCAAAGCTATCTAGTCCTTTGGAAGACTCTAAACGTAAGTTGGGGCTTTCCAAAACTTCAAAAGATAAAAAACAATCCCAACAAGATGGTTCAAAGGAGATCTATGGTCGACAGAATTGTCTAGCCAGAAGCCGGATCAAGGTGAATACTTAGCTGAATTTATGTAATTTATTCAGAAATTGGTATGTTTAAAACACTTGTTAAGTTTACACATGATTTCTTTCCCCTCTTGAATTTGTATGGTGAATAGGTTCATATGCAAGGCATTGCAGTGGGCCGAGCTGTGGATCTGACAGTACTAGAAGGATACAATCAACTGATAACAGAGCTGGAAGAAATGTTCAATATCAAAGGGGAACTTCACCAGAATAAATGGGAAGTTGTCTTCACTGATGATGAGGGTGATATGATGCTAGTTGGCGATGACCCTTGGATGTATTTCCCTCAAATCTCATCTATTTCTTTACCATGTCATGTCATTTCATTTCATTTCTTTAGCTACACTTGTTTATAGTATTGGCTTGGTGTTAGTTTATTGGGTTTATCTAATAACATCTTGTGTGAATTGCACAGGGAATTCTGCAAAATGGTCAGGAAGATTTACATCTACCCTACTGAAGAGGTGAAGAAAATTAGGCCCATCGGCAGTCATACTTCATCAGTGGATGATGAAGACAATCCTTTTTGAGGGAACAGGGATCATGAACTGAAGGGATGAGTACTAACATCATTCGTTTACTCACCAATGCAATGCAGTTAACGTCAAACTCATGAGAATTTGCAGCTCACGTTCTTTAAGAGCTTGTAGAAATAAATTGCAGACATGAAATGCTGCAGTCAATGCCGAGAACTACTTTTAGTATCATTTATCTGTCTGTTTATCCATCTTATCAAGATTGTAGAGTTCAGAAGCTTAAAGTATGAAGACAATATATTTCTATTGTGTTTAAACTATTGTTTGGAGTTGCTTGATTTCCTGATTCTGCAAGTTGATGTTCTCAACCTGTAAATATATGGTATGATTATCTCTTGTGCATCATAGATAGCTAGTGCTGTTCTTTCAAGGTTTTAGTCATTTTCCTTCAGGTTCCATCATAATGATGAGGATCAAGTGCAGTATCAATAAATAACTTTCAATGCATGACTGAAGCACTAGGATCCATCCAAGAGAAAACTTCTTTTTATACATGATCAACTATATCCATCCAAGCGCAATTAGTGAACGAGTATTTATATGGTTACTACTACAACGTTTAAGGTTATCATCTTCATATAGTCAAAAGATTATCATCCTCTATGGATAGATAATTCCTAGCCATTGTGCTTCCTTTGATAGTTTAACATTGGTTTGTAAGGCGTTTTGTCTTCAGACTTGGTTTGTAAGAGACTTTGTCTCTACTTGAGCAACATCAGAATTGACATAGCCGTTATTGTCAGAACCACACATGGCTAATAAACAACTAGCTGATGCACCAAGTTGAGGAGCATTATTTAAAAAATTCTCAAGTGTACTTAAACTTATTGAGTACATATTGAAGTAATATTTAATTAAGATACGGCTAGGGAGCATGCCAATGAATCAAGTCTTCTTTCCTCCAATCCCAGGTTTCCCCTTCCTTGGATCATGCTTAGGGTTGGGCCCTGTCTCATAATCCTGTATATCCACCAGGAGCTTCCTTGATGGCAACTGATACAATTAAACACCAAGGATTAGTTAAGCAGCATGAGTTAATCAGTAACTTAGCAGAGCATTAACAATACCTTCTTTGCCATATCTATGTGCTTAATCTCCTCTTGAGTAGCCATAGATGGTGTGAAGACGAGGAGGAGGAGGATGAGCAGGCCTGTGTCTCCTTTCAGCATTGTGAATTGACTCGAGGCTCGAGTACTTGTTCAGTGGATTTGATGAGAAGAAGGTTGGAGATAAGGGCTCTCCCTTTATAGAGGAGGAAGGCAGACTTGGAAGGTAAAATTTGACAATGTGACTAAAGCTTTTCGTTGACAATGATACCCATTAACCCCCACAAATCTCTAAAGTCAGATCTTTTCCACTATTTTTTTTTCCAGTTCTTTCTTGTTCATCAGAAATCTCCAAGTTCTAGCTCAAATATGGTCAGAAATCTGACTGTATCAAGCAGGAAGTTATAAGACAGCTAAACATAAATGTAATGCTTCAGACCATTTTTACTAGTTTGACAAACACAGACTAGTTGGATTGGTTGACTTTTGGATTGAAGTTAGGTGCGGGGAAGAGTTCTCATGAGATTGTCATGGGAATTAGGAATAGCAATCGAATTCCAAAGTCAAAGATGATTTCTGTCTTCCACTATTTACCTTTATCTAGTTGATATCTGAGGATGATGATGATGATACATGAGAGAGGAGATGTGAAGCACAGAACTTGCATGGCTACCTACCCAATTACCAAGTCAACTATTTCGACTAAAGTGTGTGGAAATTGTATCAGTATGCATCCTTGGACAATGTTTTAAAGATGGAGCTAAAGAGTGAAACTGGAATAGGACTGGCACACACATGACTTGTCATTTGCAATGATGATTTTATCATATGCAAGAGATTTAGTCCTAGGGAATTGTCGATTTCTTGGAGTGTGAATGAACAGCCGTTGTAATATTTTAGTGGTCTTGTAGTGGGAAGAGACTGCTACTTCCAGCACTAGAGAATTGCAACTTGGTACAAAATCTTTATAGCTTGATCTTCCCTGTTTTTTTTTTAATCTTGTACGAAATAACTCTCAAGTGAGGAAACATTATCCCAAAGTTTATGAGATGATAAGTTCACCCTTCAGTAATGAGAAACATCTTCAAAGTCATTATCTTCTGTTTGTAGATGCCCCCCAAGCCACTCCTCACCAGCTCTGCTTATTTAAGTGCTAAGTTCAGTATCAGCACTGCAACGCACACACCCTCACAAAAATGGCCAAGGTTTTAAGAGTTTTGAGAGATTGGTATCACAAGTTTCTTAAATCACATATGAGCTCATTGTAAGAGATATTAAATCCAACAATCAGCCTATATGTCTCTGTACTCAACCTTAAACCGCGTAAATCTCTCAGTCTCAACAAACTGTGTTGTGTTGTGTGTAGGTTCTTTGTCGTAGCAAATGCTATAGCTTTTGTCTACAGCTTGGTTTCAGCTTTTGTGTACCTTCAACGAGCTTGCTGTCAAGGTTGGTCATTGTGCCTGATATTGTAAGTGCCTCGACCTATGGCTTTCTCTTCGTTGTCTTGACCGTCTGTTTACACTTTCTGTAGATTTTGGCGATGCTGTTGATGTAACATCTCAAAAAAATCCTGAAAATAATTTTAAAAAGATCATATGATTTTTCTGGATTTTTAGACTATTTTTACGGATTTTTCTGACATGTAGAAGTAGCAAAAATAAAAGAAAGAAGAAAACGCAGGACCCGGGATTTGAACCCGAGACCTGTCGGGTCTGCGCTTTAAAGCGGATCCGTTAACCAGTTGGGCTAGGGGCAGCTTGCCGAAAGATAATGGAGAGAAATTATGTTAAGCAAAAGAAGGGCGATTTAATATAAATAATAACTTAAGAGGAGTTAGGTTATTATTTCTAAAATCTTTTCCCGAATCCTTTCGTGCGCCCTCCTTGTGCGTGCGACGCCGACGCCCACACCCAAGCCACCCGAAGCCTCCTCTCCTCCTCCTTTCCCCTTGCTGCCGGCGACCTAGCCCTAGGGAAACCTAGGAGAGTCCTTCCCAAGACCACAAGAGACCTCGGAGAGAGTTTCCGAGGCCGAGCCTCCTTCTTCTCCTTCTCCCTTCCTCAACAGCCGGCCAAGCCCTAGGAGGCTAGGGTTTCGGCCAAGAAGCATTAAGGGAAGCCTAGGAGACGACTTACCGGCAACGACTCCCGTCTCCGGCAAGAAAAGAACAAGAAGAATCAAGAGAACCCAATTCGCCGGAAAGTTCGCCGGAGAAGTTCGCCGGAGTCCTCCGAGCAAGCGTAAAGGAGCTAAGCGCAGGATGTAAGAAGTTCTCACCTGCAGTAGGAGTAGTTTTCGTCTGTTTGTGCTATTTCTAAGTTTAGATGCATGAATAGATAAATTTAGTGATTTGCTAGTATAAATCATTAACTAGAAGCATAATTAGAATTCCTTGATTATCTAGTTACATTCTAATCATGCAAGTATTTTAGATGTTAAAGAAGCATGCTCATGTAAAGTTAGTTTTATTTTACAGCATGATTTATAGACAAAGTGAGCTTAATAATTGTATTAGCAAGCTTAGAGCTAAATAAAAGTGAAATAGATTTTCCTTGCAAGCATGCTTATAAATTATGCTAATTTAGTCTTTGATTAAGCATGAGTAAGCTTAAGTGATTTATAAGCTAAGTGAGAATAAGTTTTTAAGAAAAGTAACAAGAATAGCTCCTTAATCAAGTTGCACTTTAAGTGCTTGAGGAAATGCCAAGGCTTTCCA
>JBBPFP011008765.1:0-13567 GCA_037974795.1 Kaempferia galanga | reverse complement strand
ATAGCCTTTTGAGTCGCACTAATTTGAGCAAGCCTATGCCAGATGATATGATAGGCTAAGATAGAATTCTCAAAGAATGATTTGATGTAGTTATCTTAGTAACTATGCCCAATCGAACAGGCACAGATCCATCCTACCCATTCGAGCATTTGCCATCCTACATTCGTTATTAAAGAACCTTAAGTATATTAGGGTTTTGTGGCTTTGTCATCTCCTTTACCATCTTCTGTCACTATTTCCATGGCAACAACTCCGACGATCTTCTCTTCCTCATCCGTATCACTATGTTCAACCTTTCATGTATGTCCTCTGTTCTCCTTTTCGAATGCTAATCATTCTTAGACTAAGCCCCATTCTAGGCCTGTGATCCTTTAGATTCCCCAATGGCCTTCTCACTATGGTGTGAGATCATCCAATCATCGATGACTGGAGAGATAAGAGGGGAACTACGGCTAGCCTATGGTATTTCGCATGATTATACCATCCGAATACCCAGAGGAGATCAAGTACCTTGTATGCCCCCTTTAGGCTTCACCACCTTCTTTCATTGGTGGCAAAAGGCGACTGCGCTCACCCCCAGCGCCCCCGCCAACCCGTCCCAGGGCCAATATGGAGGAGGTAAATCACGGGTGGCTACTAGCACTTGGAATAGTGACTAGCGCATGGGGGAGGCATTTACCTCGGCTATGCCAAGATTCGAATCTGAGAGCTCATTGGTGGCACCACCTCATGCGCTAGCCACTAGACCATCCTGAGGGGACGCTTTGACAAAGTTTCATGCTCTTTATTGATGTGGTTTCTCCAATTCTTACGTACTCATCCATGAGATCAAATCCAACTCCATAAGCAAGGATCCTCAAGGCAGCGGTCACCTAATGTAAAGAAGAAAGCCTAAGTGTTCTAGTAGCATTTCTTCTTTGAACGAAGTAGAGTTAATGATTCTCACATTGTTAAGAATTTGAAAAAAGAGGTCACGATTCATACGAAATTTCATCCTAAATATATTAGGAGGATACACCGATGCATTAACAAAGTAGTTATTGAAGAGACGTATGTGACCCTCCATAAGATTTCTGCTAATAAGGGCACGTCATCGCTTGCTTAGAATGATTTGTAATTGTGAACCTTCTTTGTCATCTAATGAATATTCAATTGAAAAGGCAGTTGTAATTATTTCCTACTCCTCATCGAAAGAAAGTAGTGAATCATAGTTACTAATGAAATGATACATTATTAGAAATTTTTGAGAAAGTTATAGTGGTATGAGATTAATGATATGGATAGTTACTGATGACATGAATGGGGTTTTATATATATATAAAAATATGACTGTTATTGGAATATAGTGCGTCGGAATAGTTTATGTAAAATCATTAACATAGATAATAATAAAAAATTATAGAGAGGAGAGAAATAATAATAAATAAATAAAGTTAAATTATAGGGTAGGGGCGTAGCACGGAGTAAAAATTAATTATCTAAATTTAATAAAATGGATTTATTTAATTTTAGAGATATTGATAGAAAAGTTGTTGATCGTCTAGTTCTCAACCCAATTTTAATATTAAATATTTAGAATTTGAATTAAGAAATATTTTAGAATAACATAAATAAAATAATTTCCATTAAATTTTTTTTTATTAAATGTTGCTATTAAAATGAGTAGTGGCGGAGCATACGGAAGTAGCGCTTAGCGGAAGCGGAGCACAGTAGGAATTGTTTAACCAAATGTATACCGTCTTATTTATTCGTCCATCTGTGGGTCCTGGTGGTCCCAGCATTGCTTGCTTCCGATTGTGATCAAATAAAATCATCGTTTCAGATTTATGGTCTCGCTTTCGCTCGATTGCCATCGCTGCCGTTGAGTAGCCGCATCGGCGGCTTCGTTCCTCAGGCCAGGTAATCAGCGGTCTTTGTGTTTCTTGCTGATGTTTTCTGTTATGTTAGGGTTCCTGGTAACTGAGAATTATTCATATTTCTTTGGATTTTGGTACTGGATCTCGCAGACCTTAGCACTTGGATCAACTAGGTGAAATAGATGAGATCTTCATCCTTTTTCCCCCTCGATTTTCTTCTAGATACTGTAGTTCGAACTTTGTCTTCTCTACAAAAATATCTGTGGATGATGATGCTATACGGATGCTTCGGTAGAACTGCCCTACAAGAGTAATCTTTCGTGGAATCTCTCAAAGACCTTAAATTTTGTTTCGTAGATCCCTCAAATCACTCTGTCCTCCTTGGCTTCTCTAGTGTATGGGATGCGATGCCTCCTGGGGTGCGCCTAGAAACAGGCAGATGGAGTGCTGCGGCTGCTCCAGCAAAGAGTGCAGCATTTTCATTTTTTTTTTTGGGGTCAAATTTTGGAGAAAAAGGGATGTTGGGGAAGGAGATGATACTAGTTCGTTAGGATGAATGAGCAAAGTGGGATTATTTGTACACTCTGACATGTACGTAGAGTAGCACAACTTAGATGCACAGAAATAGAGTTTTTGAAATTTGGTTAAGTATTAGAAGCATAACTTGGCGTGCAGAGTTCAATTTTTGTAAAATTAATTCTTATTGCATATTATTTATTTATTTATCTATTTATCTATTTATCGGTCATTAATTTGACTTGCAGCATTTTTTTCCTTTCTCAATTTATATTGGCTATCAATCCGCGTATGCTACTTTATATATGATGCTTTTAGAGGGATTCTTAAATAATTAATCCTCTTGCTTTAGAAGATGGGAAGCAATTCATGCAAAATTACTTAAAGTAGTATTTAAAGAATTTGTGAGAAACTCATTAAAGATAATATCGTAATATGACTATCATCATATAATCTTTGATTTTATTGGAAACTAGGATGCAATTAATGCCTTATGAACCTTCAAAGAATTTTTTTCTATGCATTGGAATGGAGGCAAAGTTTGTATTGTAATGATAACAGTAGGTGTTTGTATTCTGGACAGTTAAGAACCCTTTTGGAGTTTAGCCTAAATTTTTGAACCTAATATTGATTTTTGTGTTTCAGCATATTGTAGTTTGTAGGCTTTCTATCAAAATATTCACTTCCATTAATTTAAATTAGGTGGACAAAGAAATATGAGACAATTCTGGTTTTTACATCTTATCATTTAACTATTTAAGAAAGTCTCTATATCTTGTGGAATATTTAAAAAAAAAAATCATGGAAACATCTATGTGGCAGCCTCAAGATAAGGGATAAACACCTTATGTTATTCCAGCTGTATATTGTCATAGGATTCACCCCTGTTTATTTTTATTCATTGTTGAGACATACTTCAATTGTAGCATTGAATTAATGCTATTGCATTTTCCCCAAATAATTCCTTCAATTCAAGCTTGCACATGAAAGGTAAAAGTTCACCCCATTCCTCAAAGGAATTGATATTCTAAAACCCAAATTTTCCCTCATCCTCATCGATCAACCTTCAATATGATCATAGTTTGATGTAAATAGTTTGATGTGAATATGCTGCTACTTCTTGATATCTGAATATGCTAATATTTAGATATTGTTTATTATGAGAACTAATATGTAATGACCATCAGTAATTTCTGCACTCACCTTGTGTGTTCTCAAATAGCTTTATCAATTCACTAATGGTGCATGGAGAACTTAGTTTATTCTTATACTGTATTTGAAGCAACTACTGCAATGGAAGATCTGAAAGCAGCACTGAATGAGCACGTTGATCTTGTGTCTGATCTCTTTGAAAAGTTCTCTGCCGAACTTCGTAGTGGATTTGGACCAGCAGTTGATAACTTCATTGGTTTCTTTCATGCAATTGATTGGAAGGTGTGTTTCTTTAACCTAAACAATACCATTCATTTGTTGTACTACTGCCTTTGTTTGGTTGTATCCTTCTGAGACATCTTCAATATGATATTGAGTCTAGATCTTAGGAAGTTAGGAGGGAAACATGAATTTGACAGACATTTTTTATCATAATTTCATTGAATTTCTTTTTTTTTTGTTTGCAATTCATGTTCTAATTCTTCAGATTTGTTACCATAAGACATAGGAATTGAGTGCATGTTGAAAAAACTACCTGTTGAATATTTTATCTGGATCTGATGCAAAACGAGTAAAGGGAGAAGGGAAAGGAGAAGGAGAGAACATAGTGAGAATGATTAAATTTTATATAGAGAAGTATGGTCTGTTTATTACATTGACAGTCCAATATCTTGGATTGCCTCCACTATATAATTAAGTTACTAAATGTTAGATGGCTAGATACATTGGAGCTATTGGATAATTTATGTTTTGAAGGGAGAGCGGAGGGAAGGTTATGGCGATCTGTTTCAACTTTCTTTTATTTTGAAATGTGATTGAAAACATCTGTTTGTTCAAACTGGATTCTTTTCATTTAAACTGGATTTGGCTGATAATTTTATACTTTATAAGAAAGCATAGAAAGTGGAGAAATTAAATTGAATTATTTTCTTTTCATCGGTATCTTCCCAAACTAGGAAGAAAACTGGAAAGACTAAATCTTTGTAAATTTTTCCGATTAACTCATCACCTCTTCTTTCACAGCCAAGTTCTTACTCTTACCCTTAGCTGCTCTGCTTCTCCCCCTTTTTTACCTTCTTCCCAATCTCTCCCTCTTTTTGTTTCTCCACTCTCTACCTCATTTATAGTGTTCTTGTGTTGTTTGGACAAGGAGAAAATAGATTGTGTAAGAAGAGCAATAGAGACAGGGAAATTATTGGCCATTCTTAACCTCTGCCAAAAATATAGAAAGAGTATAGTTCTGTTTAGAAATTTGCTCTCCTCACACTTGGAGAAAACAATAAAGGTGATACTTTGGTTTAACCTTTGTGACAGATATATTGTTTCATATCTGATGGTGGTTATTTCAGTGAATTTTATATGGATTAGTGGCAACAGTTAGATGCAAGCATTTTTTTAATAGCATTTTGTTTCTATGGTAGCATTCTTAAATAATTAGTCAAATTTGTTCAATTGTTAGATCCATATTTTTAAATGTCAAAATGAAAATTGAGATACATATTGCTGTTGTATTCAAATTGTTTGGTTTCCGATTTTAAAATGCTTCCAAACTCTGATAATCTTTCTTTATCAGATTGGTAAATGTAAGGCATAATTAGATTTTTCAATCAAACAGATTTACAAAATTTTGTAAAGAAATCATACTAATCTGATATCTTTGAAGATTGGGAGAATCATGTAAATATGAAATAGAAAATTAATTATGATAAGCATGAATTTAAGAAGAGACAGTGGTAAGTATGAAGCCATAATAACAAATTATTTACATCCTTAAGCCTATGGTTTTGCTATGCTCTGGATGTGCCATTTGGTTTTGCACCTTTTATTCTCTTCTTTATAGATTCGCTGAATTTTACTTCCCTAGCTTAATTCATGAAGAAGTTGCAACATTTTGCTTCATCACTATCTCATATTACTTCAGAAACATGTTTCTATTAGGCTCTCTTATCTAATGTCGCTTTGTCATTTATCCTTTAGACATGACATAATATACCCAAATTCATTTTATTTTAAAATTTAATAAATATCCATTTTTATGTTCCTGCTGACAACTCTGTGTTTTCCTTTACTTGCAGGAGCCTTGGTTGATATGCTTATTAGCTTTCCATTTAATTTTGCTGCTTACAACTTTATTGTCTAGGAAAAATGTGAATTTCCAACTATTCCTGTCTCTTCTTGCATGTAAGTGGTTTCCATGTTCTTTTCAACTTGTGACTACCGCTACTAGGTTATTTGAGTTTGTGCAGTTTCAGTTTTGTTAACAGTATATACTGAACTTCGATGCCAGATAATCTGGAATTTCTTCTTATGTTTTTTGCCACTTTCCTTGCATCAACCTTTTATTTTCAACAGTACCAAGAGAAATTACCTTAGTGTCTTGTTTATAATAGCCATTCACAATGATTATCCCACCTGAACAAGATTTAATTGTTATTTTGAAATGAATAAAAAATTTCCAAAGGCTGATAAATGAATTAGACTATTTTATCCAATTTTTTGTACAATATGTAATATGTTAAGGGTAAATTGCAATAACCTTTTTGGTGAAGCACAAGGGAGAACAAACTCATAGAACTCACAAAGAGAACAGAACTGAATTGTATTAAAACTGAAGATGATTAAATAAGAGGGATTTGGCTTGTTTGAGAAACTCCAACGATGACTTAGTTATAAATAATTTATTCCATGCACACTTGGTGATAGAAAAACTTACTCTAAAATAACTTCTTAAACTAAATCTAAATTTGCATGAGTTGTTATGGCAAAATAAAATCTTTTATGTTCTAAAAAAATCTAAAATTTGTAACTTTTCAGTTATTTTTCATTTTCCATCACCAAGAAAAATTGGACCCTTGATGTCTTATCATTATCTTCTCTTTAGTTGGCTTTTCACGAGCATAAGGAAAAAATTGGATTGTAAATTTTATTCATTATCTTTTCTTAGTCATCCCTCCCAATGAATGAGGGATTATTATATCTTCTTCTTCACTTTTCTACCTAGGGAATCAAGTTTCATAAGCTCAAGAAAGAGGGAGAAGTCGGGTTTGCAAAAAGAAAGCAAGCAAGAGGGAGAAGAAGTTGAGTCTACATTTTGAGTTTGCAAGAGACTTGAATGTAAGTGTTCTCACATGATTGGTGGAGTGCAAGTTCTCTTGTAGATCAACGAAGGGAAGGAGGTTAGCTACAATGGATTTGGCAGTGAGGTGTTGGAAGAGCTTTGCCTATTTGGATGTGCAGAAGGTAGTCAACTGATGACAAAGTGAGAGTGTGATGGTAACAAAGAAAAAGGCTTCACTTGTTTTTTTTATTATTATTTATTTATTGTTATGGAATCAAGGAGAAAGGGTGGTGGATGATTTATGGTGTGACTTGATTGTCGATGAGCAAGGAGTCCCCTCCATATAGAGGGGCTAGGAGCTAATATGAGCTAGGGGGGCATGCATAATAGATCGAGTGGAGGGAACGGATGGTGTGGCTGGAGGAGATTTGGGAGAGAAGGGATGAGCCAAAAGTGTTTGAAAATGTGGATGAATTGTGAGAGGTGTCTATGATGGTATTTAAGGAGATGATGGAACAAGAGGTGGGTTGGGCTTGAGTTGAGTGGAGATTGCAATTGGGTGTAGGGTGGAGTGTTGGGTTATGACTTGCTCAATTACAAATGAGGAGAGGAAGCATGAAGTCAAATGTTGAGTCAATAAAGAACTAAAATTCGACTATGATTACACTTGATGCAATACCAAGGAAAACAAACTCACATTGTGAGGAAAATTACAACAGGGGTTGGGGCACGACAATAGCCTAAATTTATGTAATAAGTAACCTATTCATGACAACCTTACTAATAGAATAAACCTACTACTTAAAATAGCTTATTCTTCCAAATAAGATCTAAATTTATTTTACTAGTTCTCAAAAATTTAAAGTCAAATGAAAAACTTCGTAACTATTCTTTGGCAAAAATCAAAAGGGTACCCCTAGTTATCAAATTTGTCAAATAGGATGCCCTTCATTTTTAAAACGTCAAAATAGCACGCCTTGCTCCCAATACCCCTTTATTTCAACACTGTTGATAGTTTGTAGAATCGTGATCCTACCTAGGATTGGATCAATCGGCCAATCGGGATCAGATCGTAGAATTGCACGATCCTACCAGCAACCTTTAAAATTTCATGGTATATGATTAATAATTAGAAAAAATGTTTGAAAAGGTCATTTGCTTATAAATAAATTAATAATTTTGCATATCCATGCAACCGTCGACATTTGGCACCATAAATGATATTATTATTACCGGTATAAATTTAAATTAACTTGTAATTTAACTACCCTTCTAGTATAGTAGCACTCAATAATATTGATATTTTCATATCACAACATGAAAGAGTATAAAATTTCTACTAACACAATAACAATAATCATATTTAACCTTAAAAATGTTCCCATGGTAGACTAACAAAGCAGCTGACGTAGCGGAAGCTATTGAATTCTTTAATTCGAACATGAATTCCAGAAACAATCTTCTAAAGGTATGTTGATTCCGCAGAATACCAAATAATATGCATCTTTGTGGAAAAGAAACAACATATTATTATGATAAAAACTAACTTAAAAACAACTAAACAGATTTAAATAGTTTCAAAACTCTAACCCTAACTCTCCAAAAGATGAAAATAACCTAAATTATAAAATAATCTAAAAGATACAAAAAATAAATAAATAAATAAAAAACTTTAGGCCTCCAAAAAGGTTTTCAACGATGTTTTTTTAGCCTGAAACTGGGTGGTTACATGTAATCCCGGTAACCAACAGTAAATCTTTAAATGAGCTTCGATTTGATATATTATATATTTCGTGGTTCAACCCGAGCCAAAAGTTATGACCTTACAAATCTTCCGTATCAGTAGCTCCCAACAAAAATGATCTTGCTCCGATCCCACAGATCTTGCTCCAATCCTACGATCCAAGATTGCGATTTTGCAAATTACGGTAGCAACCATGGAGTAGCTCCTAAAACATGTAAAAATAAGGGTGTTTTAGGAATAACAGACATTTGATGATTTTAATAACTAGGGGCGACTTTTTGATTTTTGCTCCTATTGTTTTTATTACTTTTTACAACACATAAGTGGTTTCACTTAGTTAGGAATCTGTGTTAGTAAAATTATCATGTTAGCTGTGACTAGTTTTTTTAATAATATAATTTAGGATTGTTAATTACTAAATCTATCATATACTATTCAGCTTTAATAAATCTAGATAACTTTAATAATTGATCATGCAATAAATTAGATTGTTCAATAAATTAATTAGACACTTGTAATTCTATCAAATACCCTATAAATTTATCTACTATTCACTATATTTATGTTATATAAGAAGTACTTATAAGTCTATTTCTAAGTTTATAATTAAGTTATCATAACTTAATATATTTACATATTACAATTAAATTTGCTATCCTATTATAACTAACCCAATTACTATTGATAATAAATTATTTAATTATAATTATTTAAGTTATAACTTATCTAGATTAACCATAATTGTTTAATTTAACTTATCTAAATTTATAATTTGTATAATTATTATAAATTACGTAATTAGGGAATGGATCTAGAATCCTAATCACGCAACAACATAATTGCACATTTGTGCAATGGCAGCAGAATCACACCTCTAATCACACATTTGCACAACGGTGGAATCGTGCATTCGTGCTATGGTAAATTCGCGCATTCCCTCAATGATGAAATTGCACTTCGAGACTCTTGAACTTCATTGAACATTGAAGTCTACATCTCACTGGATTTCTAACCAAATTCCTACCTGATTATTTCATCTTCTTGATTTTTCTTTTAGATATACATCTCTTCCTCTCTACATTGCTTATTCTCCAGTGGGTCAATCTAATAGCCATTTCTTCCCCATCCTTTCATGGCTCTAAAATTTTATCGATTTCGCTATGACATAGAATGAGAAAAGATGAATCTCATTAGTTTCATCAAATACCATTGATATTATGACAGCATGGGCGGCACAATAGTGATTTGTCAATGCCGCCTAGTGTGAGGTACTATATCAAGACAGTAAATCTTGGCTGTGCCAAACTGCATGATTTCAATCGCTTCTTTTCTTCGCCAATCCATCTTGTTGTCATTAAGTGATGACATGGCCTATTAAAAATTATAGTCATTTCAATCATCAATAATGCCAACAATGCTTAAAAAGTTACCATGGGTTGGCACAGTTAGTAACTACATAGATGATTGCTCCAATAGGTCTTGTGCGATATTGGGCTGCCTGGATTGTGCGTTATCACCTTTTCCTCCAACAATGCTTAAAAACTTAAAGTAAAAATGATAAAGCCCCTACATCTTCCACCTTTGGCCTGGTTACTTCCTGCATTGACACTGCCAGTCTGTCTAAGGCCTCGATTCTATTTGTCTTCCCCTTCCACAAATGAGATGATGTTCATTTTGGGTTCCTAAGTGATGGCAACATCAAATCCACCAAGGAAATTTCTGACAACCCCATTAACAGTATCTTCGATCTTATTGAGGACTTTAATGACTCCAAGGCAACTTCTTTATTTGCATCTCTGTGTGTATCTGGAGTGAAAAAGCATGAAGATAAGATTATTGACTTTGGGTTTACTATGTAAACCAATGCATTCTAATAGTTTAACTTGCTGAGATGCCATTGCTGAAATCCTGTTCATGAAACACTGCACTTAGTTGCCTGCAAAACAAAGAGAGTAATGTGAATCAGTCCTAGATCCTGAGCATATCCAAGGATTAGGAAATAAAACACTAAACACTTGAAAAATGTGAATCAAACCCAATACAAAAGACAGTCCTATTATATGGTTCTTGTGTTCACATCCATTTGTAGCATAGAATGTAGATGTACTACACCTACCAAAAAATCTCATCTTTCTACAATGAATGAAGCTGAAGCAAATTTAATTAATGATTTAAAACTAAACTCAGGTCAAGAATAACAATAACATATGAAGATGACAGCAATGAATATATAGATAACAGCATTACATCAATAACAGTGATTGTTTTGGTTCAAAATAATTTATAAAAATCAAAAGAAGCAACATGCCAAACAGATCCACCCCGAACTACAACATGGACAAACAAGACAAGCTAGAAAGGATTCAGTAGGATCTACCTCCACACTTGATGAGAGCTACCATGGGTGCAAACCAATAAGGAGGCAAAATAATCACCACAAACCCCGACCATGAAGGTGGGCAACAAAATAGAGCCAATTGGGGAAGGATAAAAAAGGCCATTTTCATATCGATGTGTATCTCAGAACCCATCACTAGAATAGCCCAAAAAAGATCTGGCAATGTTGAGCGAAAGATATTAGGGATAGGAAGAGTGAGGAGGAGGATAGAAATGCATCAGTCAAGTTCTATGCATCAGAGAAGCATGACATCTATGTCCTTGCACATGACTGATCCCAAGCATCAATGATGCCATCATGCCCAGATCGGCCAAGTTGAGTCCCTACCATTTCCCCTGTAGCAGTGCAGGTCCATGCAGATGGACATGGCCAAGAGGAGCTTGAACAAATAACATAACGATGTCATTAGAGAAGGCCATGGAGGCATGCCAAGACAGGGCAAGCGAGAATGCAAGCGGTTTTATCTTTGTTATTTATCTTTTAATATTGCTAATGCAGCTGATGTCTTGGATTAAATCTATAATTTTTAATTATCCATGTCGTCACTTAATGGTAATGAAATATAAAAGATAATGGTAGGATAGATTTGCTATGAAATTTAATTGTTATGATAGATATATCAAAATTAATAGGTTATGACAGATTTTAAATATTGAATGATATGTGATAGTTTTAGTAATTACAAACATAAGAAATATGCTAACAACATTACAAATGAAATGAAAGAAAAATTGCATGTGGATAATAAAATGTTTGGTCTGGTCACACTTTCTATAAGGTCGTAGGTAATGTGAAAAACCAGCAGATTTGCATAGTTGAAAAATTACCCCAACCACATATGAGTAAAATGTTATATACATTAAAAACTTTATTGAAATATGTGCTCTATGTTTATTCATTTGGATTGATTGACCAAACAACTAATTGGTCTCTCTCCCTCCGTTTTTTTTTCTTTTTTCAGTTTCAGGCGTTTATCTTGCTGAGAGGGTTAATAGTTTCCTAGGGAAAAGGTGGAAGAGCTTTTCCAGCCAGAACTATTTTGATCCTCATGGTGTCTTCATATCAGTACTCTGGTCTGGCCCGCTACTTGTCATTACTATAATGATTGTGGTTAGTAGCCATCCTCTCACACCAAGTACTTGCAAATGACATTCTTTTAGTTATTTTGCTGATGCTTCTTCTTTCATGGATTGTTTCAGGTAAACACACTCTTTACACTTTGCCATCTTATGGTGAAATGGAAAAAAGCAGAACTTAGACACCGTGCTCGGGTTGGTCGTGACAAGCAAGAATAGGATACACTCAATCTCTTACTGTGAAACCAGTGTTGCTTCTTGATGTTAATCTTTAATTCTTGTCAGAGTTCAGAGGGTTTTGAAGAGTAGTTGAAATTAGTGTCTAAAAGTGTCCCGAGACTTTAAAAGTGAACTTGAGTAACGTGGTAGCTTGACAATTTTGGGATGACATAATTTAGAATCCAATTACTCTTTGCAGCAACTTTGTAGCAATTAAATGTTGTTGAATGTGATGTACACTTTTTATATGTTTGCAAATTCACACTACTTTTGCCTCATGGATGTGTTGGATTTAATTTAATAGATACATGCTCAACTTAGCGACTGTTGTTTAGAGTTTGTCCTCTCATCCCTGTATCTGTTTTCTTCATATTTTTCTACTTTGTCATTCATTTTTTGGATCACCCTACGCTGTATTCCAATTACTGAGTTCTGTATTTACGTTATCCTCGAAACTGTAAGTATCGTCTTATCCGCTACATTTTTCACCCCTATACTTTTAGGCCAACTGTCTTAATAAGAATTTTTTTTCTTAAAAATGTTTGATTGAAACTTGATTTATTAAAAGCTCTCTTTTAAAACTTCTTTCTTTTAATTATATTTACTATAGCCTCTTGACTGCTGAAATTTTATTTTACTAATGACATTCTTAAATATGTGCAATGAATTCTGTGTGTTATGCTTGTGTTCGTGTTAGTGAATAGAAATAAATAAACACAGATTAGAAAATATTGCTAGTACTTGGTTTTTTTTTTTACATGATCAAACTTTCAGTTTTATTTTACTGTGACAATTTATTAGATAGATCAAACTCATAATTTCATTATAAAAAACTTTAGATGATGCAAAAAAGAAACGCTGTACAGAGTGTAAAGATTTTAAAAACAAGAAAGATGTTACTAAGCTGGTATCATGTGTTTAATTTATGCCGATTAATCCTAGAGCGATAACGTAGAAGATGTCTTTGATAGCACTTAGTCGTGTTTATCTTGGTCATACAAAATTGAAATATGATTTTTGTGCAAAATTATTAGAAAAAAATATGTTTGATTCGAGAAATATCCCACAACTATCATTCGAACTAGTGCAGACTTCTGAAATCATCCTCACTCGGGTCAAATTCAAGGACGTCTTATTGCAGTTCAATCAACTCTGTAAATTTCTAATCATCTTAATGAGCCTAATAGAAAGCATTATGTCGGTGAGTAGAGAGTTTATAATTGATCTAACAATGCCAGTTGATTTAAATTTAATTTATTCGAAGGTCTCAACTTTACTCGCTTAACTCTATGTTTGGGAGGAGTTGAGAAAAGGGAATGGGACGATAAATAAGGGAAGAAAAATATTTACCCTTATTTGAGAGAGAGTAAGTTACGAAGGGAAAGGGGAGAAAAGGGTAAAACTTATTCTTGCATGTTGAAGAATTAGCAAAATTTCTTACATCCCAATTTAGGGGGTAAAGAAGGAAAAAAGAATTCATTCTAGTTTTATCTCTATTTCTTTTTTCATATATAAATTTATTTTTTAAAAACGGATAATTTTATATTT
>JBBPFP011008656.1:0-13572 GCA_037974795.1 Kaempferia galanga | reverse complement strand
GACCTAGCAGTTGGTTCATAGTAGCAAAAAATGAAATCCGCTACCAAGAGGCCCTACACGGTCAGCCCTAAGACCATCTATGAGGAAGTAAATCGGGAAGCTGTAGTTGGCCAATGCAGGGAGGGCTTTTTTCCTTGGCTTTGCCAAGATTTGAACCCTTAACCTATGCCCCGCACTAGCCAATTCAACCTGCCCTAAGGGCTAGTTCATGGTTGTACTAAGAAATTCAAGTTGCAGGCTAAAATTAGGGCCTAGGAAAACATACCTCATTTTTAGTACTAGAATCACTATGGATTTTTTTTAGCTTCTATATGCCATATTCAAATCTATCCCAAAGAATGCTTAATCGGCATTCTTATTATGATCATCTATTGAGATTTTTTATTGTGTTCACAGTACCATCACTCTAGAATGCTACGAACATTGACGGAGTGTGTGACAATTGACATGTGAGAGATTGAAGGCATAACAAAAATCATGACACCACTTGAAGACTCAAATGCAGGAAAAAAAACTTAAACTATGGAACTAGAACACATAGATGTCCAACATTTTGGGAAAAACAAAATTAGGCAAAAGATTTTAGCAGCAAAAACGAGAAAGATGTATACTGCAGTTTAGACGCAGCATTAAGATGATATGACAAATCACCTAAGCTTTATTGTTTAGTGTATATTACTATTGTTACTTGTCTAGCAATAAATAACCTCATCAACATGTGCAACATATCTGAAAAATCTGATACACACCTGATTTACCAAGGTAACTTTATTGTATTGGATAAGTATCCATAGAATAAGGTTTTGGTGTCCATAGCTGGATCCCTTAGTATATGTATGCTCTGAATCAACTCTAAAAAAGATTTGACTGTTGTTTCAGTGGCTAAAATATCCAAAATGCACAATATAGGGAGGGATCTGTAGGTATCATCCATATTGACCTTTCAAAAAAGGAGGAAGCTTATGTATCCTGAACCCTGGGCAAAACTTTTAGCATTGACAATGACTAAATAGTTTATTAATTCACAACTGAACAATTAATAATTAATTATTCTGGTAAAAAAATAACCTATTAGAAAATTCTGATGCATTTGGAGGCATACTAACTATTTAGAATCCTCTACCATAAGGCTTATAGTAGGGGAAAGAGTTCTATAGTTTTTCTAAAACCACCATATAATCTCACAACAGTTTAAGCCTTTAATTAAGGGTGATCCAAGCATTAATCTGCAGGGGTCATCAATTTATATGAAATCTTGTCCCAAATGTTATTATATTCACGGTACACTATCTTAAGTCTTGATCATCCATTGAATTATTGATACATTAATGAAAAGTTGTGGGTCTTTTAGCTTGAAATCTCAGGCACCCCGGTCCACTGTTCAGATTAGTCAGCTTGATCATAAGGAGGATGTTAAACAATCACTAGTCATTTCCTAACAAGTTAAGTTCTGAGTCCAAATAACCAAATAATCAAGTAACTAAAAGCTAGAGGTTTGGTATAGCTTTAAATATAGCCAATAAGTTAAGAACAGGAATCTTGTCAGCCTCTTAAATCTCAAAATAGCAATATTTCTGAATGAATCCTTCAATACGTATTGAACTTCATAGACAACTCACCTTCATCAGTTATCAGAGCATTCACAGATTCACTATCCCTCTCGGTGACATTTCAATTTCAGGTGCCTTATCTTGCTTACTTAATGATGAAAAACATAATTTGCTTTATAATTTCTACAGAGAAGCACAGTTCGTCCTTGATACTCAATCTTGTAACCATGTCAGTTCTTTCAAATGTATGATATTGCTACACATGGGCTTCACGGAAAGGAAAGAAAATAATAACAAAGGGACCATGATAGAAATTTGAGCCATCCTAGATATTTGATTGGTTCATCCCCTAAGTTGAAGATGTAACGAACAAAAACAAACTAATTCCCTATGAATCACAACTAACAAAATCAGGTTGAGTGACACAAATCCAACTGACTTCTGAGCAAGAAAAGTGAATCGTGATAAAGGAGTACAAATAGAAATCAAAGAGAACAACATACCCTTACATGCGATTCAAATCCATCCTCGTGATGGTGTTGAAAGAAGAAGAGAACTAAACCTGCTGCGATAGATATTCCAAGGAACAAGCAGATCCAGTACGAGAGACGCCTCTTGGATGGGCGCCGATACTCGGGCGCCCTCCGCCGCATGTCAACGCGTTTCAATCAACACAAGCAACAGTAGGAACAAATTTCGAAAAAAGAACGAATAAAATTGCTCCTTTCAGCAGCAGCAGCTGGAATCAGAGCAGTAGGAAGCGCCGGATCAAGTCTAATCGCCAGCGGGAATGAGAACACAAACCGGAATCAGAAAATGAAGTGCAAAACGCGTTAAAAAACCGGCCTTTGCCTCGCTCGCTGCTCCTCTGAGCCGATCAAACTCGACTGCTCCGACCAGATCTCGAGGCGGCGATGATCAAAGGCCAGTCAGTAGGTAGGCAAAATCGAAATCGCTAACCTCGACCAAATACGAAGATCCAAGTGCCTCAAAAACCCGAACACAGATTAAGATTATCAGGACCGATGGGAGACCCCGAGCATCCGGAGCGATGCAGAGCCGCATCGGGGAAATGATTCCAGCTGCCACAAAATGGGGTTTTTAGCCTGGTCTCGATGATTGGTATCGCCACCGATCCGTTAGGCGAATACCTAAAATTTCAGCACACGCGTAGGGATTTGGGCTGCAATAGAACAAAATACATTGAGATGTGGTGGCACACTGACGTATAGCAAAGATACGGCAATGATGGCGATGGATGATGAGTAAGTAGTTCTGCAGATTTTTTTTTATATATATAAAAAAAATTCTTAATCAAACTATTTCCAGATTGGCTTGTATTATTATTATTATTTCTAATGTATCAATCCCAGATTATGCATTCATTTCTTTAATAATAATGCCATTAAAACATGTCATATTTGGGTACACGTCTCTTAGGGAGGTTTCTCGCTATTAGGAATTTAGAAGGTACTAAAGTCTAATGACTTTAATAGCAATTCAATGTCAAGAATTGGAAGGTATTTTGTGGGGAAAAAAACAATGTGAGGGAAAATGTAGTGATTATTTTAATGATTACTTCCCTGTGACGATTACCTGTACAAGATTAACACGTAATTAGGAATTTAATTTCATTCCTTTCCAAACGCTAAACATACTCCCAAGCTCATACATATCAAGCCCATTCTTCTTTTCTTTATAGTCCAGCCCGAACGGGCCATCACCGATAATGTTGGACTAAAATGGAATATCAACGTGGACAATAATTATGTTCCCCACAGTTGGGGTGGTTTAATATCCACACGATTATTTAATAGATACGTGCGAAGTGTACTTTGTATCATGGGAAACAACGTGCTATGATTATCAAAGTTATAAAAACAGAGCGGTACCTTCTATAATGTCAGGGAGGCACCTACCGTAATACCGATTCAGGGAAGGGTTTATATATTTTTT
Organism: Kaempferia galanga; assembly: GCA_037974795.1. Classification (NCBI taxonomy): domain Eukaryota; kingdom Viridiplantae; phylum Streptophyta; class Magnoliopsida; order Zingiberales; family Zingiberaceae; genus Kaempferia; species Kaempferia galanga. The sequence continues at coordinate 10,066 of JBBPFP011008656.1, read as the reverse complement.
AATTATATAAAATAAAATAAAAGGCACGGACTTTAAGTAGCGGTTAAACCCTATTCTCACGATCTGGGGCATGTACCAACGTACTACTTTCTTTTTTACATGTGATTTCTTCTCTGGCGTTGCGCTTGTTTATATGTGATTTTTTTTTTATGTTCTTTCCACTAAGATATTAATTTATCGAATAAGAGATAATCTTAATCTATTTCAATGAGCACCAATTGCTTTCTAATCGTGCAATAATGGTTGTTCACGTGACTTAATCACTCCAATTCTTGTAGTTGGTGTCCCACGTGATTTGGATCACGACCGAAGTCCTCTCATGTGACCTAATTGTATAGGACGATGGTTGTCGCATGCTACGCCAATAGCTCATGCAAACTGTTACTTGATCTCTTAGTGGTTGTTGCCTTACCATTATCACTGTCCACAGCTATCGCATTGATAAATATTTTTAGCTCTCTATAATATAATTGGTAGATGAGTAATGTTTATTTAATTATTTTAAATATTTATTGACTTTTTTTTATTGATGTAATATATTATTTTTAATTCATTAAAAAAATGCAAGCATGGCGAATATAAAACACTATAAAATTTTTATCAACGAAAAAAAAACATTTGAAAACCCCCGTACTTTTCCTCTAAATAAGAAAGAGATTTTATTAAAATAAAAAAAAAAAAACAGCAAACAAAACGTACGAAAACATATGAATGAATTAATAACGACATTAATCAGAGCATGTTGGCAAAACCCGACCAAAATGAAGAGAGATATCTAACAAAGTTTTCTCAGCATCCAAGTTATACATCTCTGAAATATGTCGATATAGATGGAATTGTACAAGGTGCAAGCACAATCTCAGAAAAGGATTAAAGAAAGAAACTGAAGATCATAGGCACAGGTCCCGATTGTTTACCTCTTTCACCAAGCTCAGTGTCCAAAAGCTTGGATAATGGACGTGAGGGGGAGAGCGAAAGAACGCTCTATATTCCAGGCGTTCATGAGTAAATTACAAGGGCATTATGGCATTAATACACAAGTAATTAACCGGCGTGGATGCGTGATGTCTACTGTACATACATATAAATATTGCACCAGGATTTTGCGTGACCAGGTTTTATGTTCTTTACAGGCGAAGCATCCACGGAGGTACAACAACGCTGCTCGTCTGTGCTGGGAATTGCTGCTCCCCCTCTTCCACTACGACTGGCTCTGCAGCTTGGTATGTCCTGAAATTATAGAAATAACATAAGACATCACAGAAACTTTGCAGTATATCCAATTTTAGTTGTCCCGTGAATCTCAGATATAATAAGAGCCCTATGGACGACTGCTTCTGCAAACGTAACGCCGAGCAGTCATTGTCCTTGACTTGTGAACAGAAAGGATGTTTGCAGGGAAAGCAGATGCTAGTAGGGAAAGCAGATGGATGGAGGGTGGCAAACGTAACGGAGGTGAAACACTGGTCAAGGAGACTCGATGGGGCCATGGAAGCCAGAAGAACTCGATGCAGCCTGATTATTGATCAACAGCTACTGATGAGCAGGGATAGGAGATAAGATTTGGTTCTGATGGATATGCATGCAATCCCTTGATAAGGAATAAACTTATTAAATATTAATTTTTATAAAAAGGTCAAAAAAATAAAATATTAAGTAAAAAAATTAAACTAATTAACTAGAGAAATTTTGAAAAAGAAAATCGCTTTTTCTCCTTTTCTTTCTCTCCCACCGCTGAACCGTCACCTCCTCCTTTCCACGTGCTGAACTCCCGTTTCCTTCTTCTTTTCCCCTCCTCTATTTGTTGTTCCCATCTCCTTCTTCCCCCGCACGGTTGCTGCCCTCTTCCAGCACCAACAACTCCAGATACTGCCAGGCCTCTTGTCCTTACTTCCTTCTTCTTTCTTTTCTCCAGAAATCCAGCAGTAGCAAGCCTTCTTTCTTCCATCAACAGCAGTTCGATCTTTCCTCCTTCCAGCATAAATACTCTCTTCTAATCTTGCTGTTTTTACAGCTAGAAGCTCAGCTGCAGCAAGAACAGCTCTCTCCTTCCTATTTCTAGCAAGAACAAGCAGTTTCTTTCCCTGTTCCTCTTTTCCAGAAAGCCACAGCAGCAAAGATCAGCCACTTTTGTTCCCTGTACTTCGGCCAAGGTAAGCAACTCCTCCTCCTTCCCACCAACAGCAATGAATACTGATGCTACTGTTCATAGCAGCAAGCCAAAGGCAAGAGCCCACAACCCGCGTATTGCCCAAACCAAGGAGAATCATAGTTTTTCCTTGTTTTCGAATCTTCAGATATTTTATTTTTATATTCTATTAGTCCTAGAGGGGGAAATCTTCCTCTGGCAAGCACAGCTTATACACATTCCAAGGGCGATCTTCATAATATTCGTTCTTACTGTAATTCGAACTTTGATCCTCTTATTTATCTTTCTAAGTGCTTTACCACTGCACTACACTCGCAAGATATGAATCTTTTGGTACTCCATGTTCAAGGAGATTGTCGTGTGCACACAATGACCAATTAAGGATGAGGATGGATAAATAATTATTTATTAATAGACATATAATTAGTTAATTTGGACTAATTAGGATTCTTTGTATAGGTTTGATTGGCTCGAGCATTTCGTATCAACAAAACATCTCAATTGTTTTATTAGTTAAGGAATATTATGAAGTATATATTTTATTAGATTTCAGTTTAAGTTGGTTATCTAGTTTATTATTCAATAGTAATGGATGTTGTTTAGGAAATGAAAATATTATGAGATAACAGAATCGATCCGTCTCGTGTTATTTCAAAAAATGAAATAAAAAAAAGAGAGAATAAAATAGGTTTAAATAATTATGTTACTTCATGTTTATATGTGGATTTTATACTAGAATTGAGTTGGGAAGTGTTGATTTAAAAATTAAAATGAATTATTCTAAATTATTTTTCCATTGATACTCTAGTTTAGTTTTACTTGACCTTCCATACCGTTGATACTTATTGTTGTTGGTATTTGTAACTTATATTGTATAACTTTTAACCTCTAGACTCAATAAAGATATTTAAATGAATTAACATGCTTCATATTACAAGTTGATTTTGGTTGGTCTATTAGACTAATTGATAAGATATGTATTTAAAATTGAACAATTGGAATAAAAAGAATACAGACATATTGTGGTAACATATTGTTGAATGTTGTTAGTATTAATTTGTACTTGGGCGCTATAATATTTTATTCTATCGGTTAGGGAGCTTTTAACTTTCAAATGACAATAGTATAACAATATGAACTCCCATAATTCATTTATCATATCTATATCATTGAAGACATTTATACATATTGATACTTATATCATTGTTGACATTTGTAGCTTATACATTCATCCTAGACGTCTCTTATGGTCCTTCCCTAAATTATATAAAGGGAGATAAATCACGAGGCCAACTTATAACTGATCACCATGTGGCTAGGAGGTGGAAGGAGTTTTTCCCTGACGGCATGTGTTCGTCGGAAATTAATCCCTACCTCATTATAATAAATCTATCACTTTCTAGTCAATTAAGCACTCTGGCGGGGATGATATTTACAGCATTTATACATGTTGATTAAATAATAATAATTGAAAGTGATCTTAATTAATGATAAAAGATGATAATAATTTAGAAATGATAATTGCAGTTCTAAATATTGATAAACATTCAAAAAAAAAAAAAAAAGATAATTATAGATATACCCGATGCTTATGCTAGAGTTTCCTGATAGCGATAGTATGGCTAAGGGGCTTCTTTGTGCTTCAATGTGATGCTCAGTTTCATTATGTTGGGTCGAAGCCTCAGCCTGATTCTTCTCATCGAGCTGTTCCAAACATAACAACATTTTCATTCAACTTGAGGTCCAGAGAGGAGATTGCTAAGAATAAGATCTCTAAACAAGGGCACCAATTTTACAACTTACTTTTCTTTCCAAATCACTGTTTTGCGTTTGCAGTGCCTTCTTCTGCATGGAGACAAGAGGCTAATTAGAGTTATAATAAAAGGAAAGAGGAGCTATGAATGTTTCAGAGGCAATATGGGTGTAATAAATGTGTTGTTACTGAATGGTATTGGAAGACGTTGGGTTAGAAATCGTGCTTTCACCAAATTCGGGTTTCCCACTTTTCTCAGAAAACAGATATTGGTGATCTGATTTCCTTAAACTACTAATAGCATTCAACATAAGGCAACTATGTATTTGATTTTCTCAATTTGTTCAAATATGCAACTTTAGTGAACCTATATGGACATCCTTCTAGGATTTAGGGAGTGGAGGGGAAATCTTACATAAATAGTGTGTGAAGATCGATGATTTTCTTTGATTTAAATGCTTGATAAATTTAGAGCACAGATTATGCACACTTGTGTGTGAAGATCGATGATTTTCTTTGATTTAAATGCTTGATAAATTTAGAGCACAGATTATGCACACTCAGTGGTAGAATTATTTTAAAGGAAATAAGCCATGGCATAGCTTAAACTTTTGAGTGGAATATCATGACTGAAACAAATTTAACCTGTTATTCCAGTTAGCTTAATCCACTTGAATAAATTATTCAAGGGTATAATATCAATCTAATCTATGAACTAACACTAGAATATCATTTATACATAACTTATAAAAAATGTCAATCTAAGATAAATATATAATTTTAATCTGAATTGCAAGTTAATCACATAAGTTTGTAAAATAAGTTTAGGCTCCACATTATTAAAAATCACAAATTGAAATCAACTTTGGAAATCTCTAAAGCGTAAATGAGAGTTTTCGTTTACTTTACAAGTATTGCATGTGAACAAAAGAAACTAGGACTTGCCTTTCTTTCTAGCTCGGCAATTGTCTCAAACAACGTATTGTTCTACAAAATCAAAACCAGAATGATCAGCAAGACTTATTTTACCTGCATACTTCCATCAACTAAGGAAACAGAGCTATCAGATTTTCTTGAGAAACAGTAAGACGTCGAGAGACAATATACTACTATAGCATTATTAGGAATTTTGACGAATAATATTTAGCAGAAGGTTAACTACCTTTCTTGATCTTATCTTTTTTAAAGCTGTATCAAGTTGTTGCTCCAGTTGCTGGAGTTCTTTAAGTGTCAGTTTGTCAAGCTGTTCCCCAGTGAGATGCCTGATGTTGAAGGGGGTTTATGCATGTAAATCTCTATGCAAACTTTGACCAAAAATGCTTGCATCTTCCAATTATACAAGTAACATGTTTTGCAACAGAAAAAATGAAAAGTGGCTCATCATTTATAGCGTGGACAGATCTATAGAAATGAACCATTGGACAAAATCACAACATATTTCTAACAAGCACGCATCACCTTTGACATTTTTGTAATGCCTCAATCTTTGCCTTCAGGTCCTGATATTCACCGTACCAGTTCTCCTATGAATGAGCCCAAACATGTTAAAGATGAAGAGCTATATGAAAGGAATTTTGACGATTGTGAAAGGATATATGGTACCTGAGACTCACTGTCTGTTTCCATAATTGCTCTTTCAGCATAAGAGTAGCGTTGGTAGCGTTCCAGAATATTTTCCATACTGTATGAAAAATAAATTTTTTAAAAGAAATGTTCTGAAAAATGCGCATTTGCGATGCCATGTGATTGGATCATGACGTAGTGTATGGGGCTTATGCGTGTGCACGAGCACGTGCACGTGTGATTGTTAACAAAAACTATTAAACATTAATTGTGCGCATCAAAACTGGGTTTTAAAAATCAAGAACTTGATCGAAAAGAAAACATCTCTCTTACATTTTTCGGTAGTCAACTCACTGCTCATGCAAAAAAAGAAACGGTTAACGTAAGTCACGTGTTCAGATGAAGAATATAGCTAGAGAATTACGTTTCGCCCTGATACTTACAACAAGAATCTTGTCCATATTTTAGAAGTTGTTATAGTGACATATTTGATTGTTTGGTGCACTCCCAATGTGATGCGTATTAAAAGTATCTATTCGATAACATTATTTTTGTCTTGTTATAAAGTGACGCGGGCACACAATTTTAGCAGAAATATAAATGACATTTAGCAAAAACGATGAACACCACAGGTTTACGTGCAAATCGAAGCAAGAAGTCAGGTAATTATAGAAGAATCTCACTATATAACAAAGATTATAATATATTTTTTTTTTGCACCTCAGGACGAGAAATGACAAAAGGAAAGACAAAATAATTAGAAAAAAATCATGCCTTATATATACTGGATTCTCTCTAATACTCACCCTCTTTTTCTTTGTTTCTACACTCAATATTGGATGACACAAGATTAGATTCGATATACATTTAGTCTTGCATGATCAATGTAATCTCTCACTTTTCATCAAATCAAAACCGAATTGTATTTCTCACCCATAAAGGAATTGTGTTTTCTAAAATGATTTATCATGACACCATTGAAATCTAGTCGATAAGTCAGTAAGATGCACCTACGCGACCCCAACTCAAGCTAGTCAAGTCACCATGCTGAGTTACCTAACATAGGCTTGGCCTAGCAGTCGATTGTCAAGCTTGAGCCCGAGTGGGTTGCGCTCCCGAGTATCCGAGTGCTCTAGCTTGAGCCCGAGTGGGTTGTGATCACCAAATGACTGTCTGAACCTGAGTAGGTTGCGCTCTCAAGTGCCTGAGTGGTTTGTGATGGCCGAACAATTGCTCGAACTTGAGTGAAAGTGGCGTTAGTGGTTGCGCTCCTGAGTGCCCGAGCCCGGGTGGGTTGTGAGAGTTGATCTCTCGAGTACTCGAGTGCCCCGAATCCCGAGCACCCAATTGTCACTTGCTTAGTGTTGGTTGCAAAGTACCAACTATCGATTGTCGACTACCAAGTGTCGAGTACTGCCTATCGACTATTGATGCCAACTACTAAGTGTTGATACTACCGATGTCAACTGTCAAGTGTAGATCGTCGAGTGTCAAGTCCTGACTGTGGAATGGGTTGCACCCTCAAGCACCCGAGCGTTGATCAGGTGATCGAACTCCTGAGCACCTAAGCACGATCGAGCAGCTTGAGTCTGAATGACTTATGCTCTCTTTAAGATGACAGTCATAATGGCAACAATTACAAAGGGTGTGTCCTTCGGTGAAGATGAAAGAGGACGTATAAGGGCATGATGTCAATATCAAGAAGTACATAATTCTATGTTATTTCACCTAGTTGCCACTCTATTTTCTATTTTTAAGGCTTCCCTTGAGGTCAGAGGGGTCTTACCAAGGTCCACCTTAGCTCCCTTCTAACCTTCCTCTGATAACCGGTAAATCATCAATAGTCTGATGGTCATCCTAATACTGATGCAACATCCAACCTCTTCCTCATGGTTTTGTAACTGGATGTGTCCGAGCTCTCTGTTTGATATCAACCCATCCCGACCCTAGTCGGATCATTTTAGCATGTCTATGGAAAATTTCAACTGAGACATTGAGATAATAGACGCTCTAAGAAGTCATGAAGACAGAAGGCCTGCAACAGGAAAGGTCCCGTGCTCCCTTATGTGCTAGTCACTATTCCAAGTGCTAGTAGCTACCCGTGATTTACCTCCTCCGTGTTGGCCCTGGGACGGGTTGGCGGGGGCGCTAGAGGCGAGCGAAGTCGCCTTTGCTACCAAGAAGGGACACTTGATGAAGTTTGTTGGGGCTAAAGAAGAAGATGTGCAAGAATAGACTTTGATTATGGAGGTTTAGCATCAAGTGGGGTGGGGATGACAACACTAATTCCAAGTCATATAAAATTAGAAAGCATTCATGCTTTTCTCAGCACATGGAGAATGAACATAGTTGGATTTCTACTTTCACTAAGAAAGATGCGGAAAGTATAAACTTAGATTATGAAGATGCTTTGGTTGCTTGAGTCTAGAGTACTAATTACTTGTGAAGGAGGACATTGTTAGCTCAAAAGATGTATTGTCATACTTAATTATTGGTGCAATTGTATCCCAAATGGTTTGGTTTGATCTTTGATTTTGATTGTCTAAGGGTTTAAATTAGACCTTCATTTGTAATTTGATGTGTGCTTGCATATTGAAAGACTTGTATAGACACACACGAAGACAATTTGTGTAGTCAAGGTCATGGTTAACCGATAGTTTGGGTCCACGGAGATTGAAGAAAAATGGTATTAGACATCTGAATGACCATTTGACGAGGGGCATCGGAGTGTAATGATGCATGAGTAGCGAACTAAGTAGAGCATGAAGGATGATCATACAGGGAGAGAGTTAAGGTCACAATGCATTCACTACTCTACATAAGCAGAACATGAAGAATGACACGGAAAGAAAGTGAAAGGATTGTTTTATCTGAAGAACAAAAATCGGATTGTTATATCTGAAGGACAAATTCTTAATAAGAGACGACTAGGGAGGAACATTTAGTTAATTCAGTCAATAAGTGAATTGAAATAATTAAAAACTGATTTAGTTTTAGCTAATGAAGTAAATTGAAATTTTGTTAAAATTGAATTAACAAAATGGAATTAAAAATTAATTATTTTGATTAATATTGAATTAACTGAATTTATTTAAAATAATAATAATAAAATGTATACACAAATTAATGATTTAAATTTAAATTTTTTTATCATAATTCAATCTAAAATAATAAAAATTACAAATAATATGAAATATAAAAGATTAAATATTAAATAAATATTATACATTATATATAAAGTCTAATAAATAAAATTTAAAATTTATTTTTTTAATAATCCAGTTAATTTGATTTATTTGGTTAAGTGAATTTTTTTAATTTGAAAATTGAAATTAAATTAAATTAATTGATTTTTTAAAAATAAAAATTGATTATTGAAATTCATCGAACTAAAATTTTGAAATAAATAAGTTGGCCAGTTGTTTCAATTTAACCGACCAGTTCACACGACGACTGACGCGGACTAACTCACAAGGAACTTTTTCTTTCTCGTGGAGCCAACCGTCGCACCATTTAGAAATCAATAATCATTAAAATTTTAAAAAAATTAAAAGAATGTATCAGTGCATTTTTTTTGTCCTAAATATAATATTATGATAAAATCATCGATGAAAGGACGCGTTATAAGGTCGTCGAATTATAAAGGGCGCATCTAATTTTTAAATTTTATAATACATGCACTTGTTTTTTTATTTTAATCCTTCCACCAATTATTGTAGTGTTGTCTTATAAAAATCATTCTGAATTTCAAAGAACAATCTTACTATTGTATTCCCAAAATTGTTAAATTTTAAAATCAAAATTATTGTGGTGTTATATTTTAAAAATTAATGTGATTATATTTTAAAAAAATCACCATGGATGCTTTAAAAAAATTAGTAGAGAGAGGTAAAAAGAGAAAGAAGTGTGCCTTTTGAAAAATTTGATCTGGTGTTTGGTTCTTTTCAAAGAATAAGAATAAGAATGATAGTAGTGTGGAATAATAATAAGTATATCACTCTTAAAAATAATATTTGATTAATTGAATATTTTCTATCGGAATGAACCGAATTTTCTCTTGTACCTTTAGACGAAATAAGAGAAAAGGTGAGAGAGAAAATACAATGAGAGAAAAAGTATGATGAACCAATGAAGAGAGAGAAAATATGATGGGAGAATTAGAAGAGAGAACATATAATGAGAGAGAAAGTGTAATGAAAGAGAACAAGGAGAGAGAAAATGTGATGAGAGAGAATGAGAAGAGTGCTAGTGTAATGAGAGAATGATAAGAGAGAAAATATAATGAGAGAGCAAGTGTGATGAAAGAGAAAAACAAATAAGATAGAGAGTGTAATAAAAGAGAATTAAGAGAGAATATGATGAGAGAGAATAAGGAAAGTGAAAGTACGGCAAGAGAGAAAATGTGATGAAAGAGAATGAGTAGAGAAAAGTATAATGAAAGAGAATGAGGAGAATAAAATTGTAACGAAAGAGAATGATGAGAGAGTGTGAGAGTAGAGAGAATGAGGAGAATGAAAGTGTGTTGAGAGAGAATGATGAGAGAGAGTGTGTGATGGGAGAAAAATTTAGGGTTATTTTCGTCTAAAATAATTTAGATGATA
>JBBPFP011008549.1:0-13573 GCA_037974795.1 Kaempferia galanga | reverse complement strand
TATGTCTTTACATTTAAAATACTTATTTCTAGATATATTTGATTGATGAACTTTTTCAGAAGTAAATCATTGAAGATATCAAACCTTTTGTTTTAAAAAAAAAAAAAAATTGATGGGTTTGTAGATTGGTTTGCTAAACTCGCAACTTGTCTTAAATTAGGTTGGGTTAGGGATTTTTAATCCACTAAGATGGCGAGTCAGCCCACTTCGCCCCATCAAATGACTAACCACGAATTGATCTATCAGACTACTTTACTTTGTTGTCACAATATAATGTTATTAGTGTTGATTAGAATTGAAATATTACCGTAAGATAATATTCACGAGAAATAAAATTTTGCTATATTACAATTTGCTAATGTTGATTAGTATTAAAATATTTATATATGAAGTATAGTTGCTATAATATAATTTATTCTACTTATCAGAGTTAAAGTACCATATATAATACAAAAAAACAGTTTAGAAAAATATAAAAATATATATATTTTTTGGTATGATTTCAATAAAGGCCTTTATGATTTTTACTTCCAACTTTATTTTTTATTTCCTTCTTTCCTATTTCATCGTTACTCATTAACTAATCAACATAATTCTCCCTTAATTTTTCCATATTTTTTTGTGCTTCAACTGCTCTTTGCAATTTACCATTATAATCTTTGGATTCTCATCACATCGTTAAATTTTGAACCAATAAAATTCATTTTTTGTACCTATCCAAATAATATTTCAATCTTCCTAGTCTTCTTTTACAATTATCAACCCAATTTTTTTCCATCCAATTTATCTTTCTGAAGATGAGTAGAAACTCACCATGTAAAAGCGTTAACAAGTTGCATAATTTGTCATTGATCGTGTGTTTTATGTAAAAGGCAACTCGAAGATTCATTGAAGACTCGCAAAAGGATCACAGAGGGCTTACAAAAGGCCGTTCGATCGAGTAGAGGAAGAACAAAAACTCGATCGAGAAGGTTGTCGTCTGATTGTAACCATTACAATAACAAATGAAATTACAACATCATCTTTCACGGCATTGATCATAATTTTTTTGATGCTATATTACATTTGATAACTATCAATTTACAGTTGCTACTAATTTCTCTATATATTAAATAATGGTGAAAAATAAAAGCAAAAAAATTGCTACAACAACTTGGAGAAGAAAGAGTAACTTGGCAAAAGCATCCTCAGGCCACTTTACCATCTAGGCTAATCGCACTGGGCCTCGGACTCGGCCCTCGGCAACGAGTTCTGTCGAGTCAGCTCGTAGACGGCCTCCCGATGCTCGTTGTTTTCCATAGTGCAGGTTGAGTAGATGAAGAAGAAGGACGATGTATATATCGTAACGTGCCATAGGCTGCAAAATGAAACACTCTTGTTGGTTTAACCACAAGCTTGATGATAAAATGAAGGACGAAAGAATTTTCTTCATTTGAATGAGCAAAAGCACTCGTATGACAGAAGAAATAGCTTTCAGATGGTCTTCGAACATGGTGATCCTGATTGAATCAACATCGAAGACATGTGCATACCTATGCCAAATCCAGTAGTCCTTGTTGGATTCGAGTGTCCAGCAAGTAGCGGCCATGGCTAACGTAATGAATCCTAAGATTAGAAATCGCCAATAGAATCTTTTCCGCAATGTTCCTATAAGATTCTGGAACCAGCTTTTGATACTTTGCCATCTGCAGGAATGCTGAGTTAAGGACAAATGAAAATTCTGTTATGTGTTGGCAACAGAAAAGGACCTAATACCTTTCGGGCATATTCAAGTCGAACCGAGGCGGGCAGTGAATGGCTCTGCGCACTGTGGAGAACTCCAAAAACCACCCCAAGAGGAGACCAGCAGTTCCTATCGCTACGACTATAGCGATATTCTCTGATCTGAAATCGTGACATTATCCACGATAACAATACTCTCAATAGAGTTGATATGGAAATACAAATCATTCGCAGACACACTCACCTTGTCGCACCAGTCTCAGCCAACAGGGCGGTGAAAATTGATACACTTGTGTGGATTGCTCGTTTTGAAGAATCATCGATAGTTGTCATGTATACGAAAGTGCTCACCACAGCCATAAAAGAAAGCCAGAAGTCCAGAAACTATACAACATAAGATTTCGTAATTGGAAGCCAGAATGAAACTTTTGTCAGTAACTAAATTGCTAAATTGATCTCACGAGCCAGCACATCATTTCTATGCATTTCACTAAACTTTCTGTTCTTGAAACTCCGAGATGGATTTCAAATTATACACCAAGAATTAGACACCATTGCATTGAGTATAATTTCCCTCGGTTGGGTTGCCTAAGCCTTAACTATTCCTTACCTTTCTCTTATTTTTCTTCTGGAGCTAATGAACGACTCACTCTATTTTCTTGAAAGAAAAATAAGCACTTCAACTTTCTTCTTCAAAATGAACATCCCATGGCCCGGCAAGGTATGCTACGAGTCCTATTTCACACAACTCATAAGCAAATGGGACAAGCCAGGCAGGATCCAAGCCAAGGCATATGGGTCACAATTCGAAACTAGTCATGCTCGGCCCAACATGAGATAAAATATTAATTATTAATATCAGATGCTTTTAATAATATTTAGTAAAATGTTAAGAAAAGGTCTAACCTGTAATGCATGAAACGATAGTACACACCAAGTGCCTCTGTCGCATGCATGATACAAACCGCTTGAAATTCCACTAGCAGTATAGATCACCCATTCAGCAAATGCCTGATTAAAGAAACTAGGCAGTTAACATGAAGCCATTGTTTTTTTCAAAGAAAAAATTATGCAAATTGCTGCAATTAAGCGAAGCACTTCTCGAATTTCCATAGTTACATCATAACAAATTGAGCGAGTAATCCCGTACCATTAACTGGGACAACGATAGAAAACATCAAAGGAACAGTTTCAGATAATAATGACCACAAACACCTATTCATTCAGCACGTAGAAGTGCAAATTTATACTCAATGGCATCTCAGTTGTTTATGTGTGTGTTTGTGTTTGAGTGTGTTTGGAGGGGAGGCATTAGCTCTTTATCGAAAAGAAGCTATCATTCATGAACATCCATATTTGTTCCAACTATTTCAGGTCAAGTACATGAATCCTATCCCCTCATCAGCCTCCAGAAAGGGGGAAATTGTCATAATCAATTTTGCTTGCATCAACTAGGGTTTTCTTTGGTCTCTTTGTGTGCTTCACATTTCCTCTGATCGATTCATCTTGTCTAATTATAAAAACTATCATCTGCCTTTGTACAAGTCAATGCCATCTCAACCTACCTTTCACATTTTATCGTACATCATACATTAGAGTCGATAATTCTCACACATATCTTAGCATTCTCATCTCTTTTGCTGCTTTGTGTGTGTGAACTAAGCATCTTTATTGATGCGCGCGCGCACACACACATATATATTCTGTATCATGACATCGTGTCAGCATTTTTTTGTGATATGCTAATTAGCCAACTGTATGGTGATACAAATTTTGGGTAAGCACAAGTACCAAGTTAAATTATGAGGTAAAAATCTGACTAGATAATGAGTTAAAGAAAACTTTATGAATGTTATAAAGTTGTCGCCTTTAAGGATTTCAGCATACTTTTTGTCTCAGTGCCCAATATGCAGGTAAGATAGCTGCTCCATTAGAAGCAACAAGAAAGATCGTTTGCCAAATATGCCCTTCAAAATAGAAAGTTGCATGTCAGATAGATTACATCGTAAGCATCAAAAGGAATGTCATATAGTATCACTATGATGCATACGAGAGATACAGAAACAATGGAATATTGAACTATTCAAGTATATACTCTAATTCAGATTGATAGCAATAACAGTTTTGACAGGTAGTGATCTATCAAGACCAAGACTAGCTGTCTGCATTTATAGTAAAGTTTTAAAAGGAGAAATAGCATGAACAAGAAGACATGATGAATCTTATATGAGATTAAGAACAAAGACGAATTCAGGTTCATTTTGGCACCGCAGTGTTCCATTCAATATCTTTATAACATGATTAGACAACAAACCAACCATCGGTTACACATTCAACCAACCCTCCACTCCTACAACCAGGGATTCTATGCAAAAGTTAGTAAGCTGAACAGTTCAAACCACCTGTTTGTAATTCCCAAGCTCAAAGAAAGGAAGTGAATGCTTATCACAATTATTTTACTGTTTCATTGAGGTGCAAAGGATCCTATATTTCTTCTACCGGACCTCTCTACTCCTACAGTCTGGATCTAGAGCTCTCTACCCTTTCAAATTCGTCAAGAGATTATGTTTTTAATAATGTCAGTTCATTTTAGTAGCTGATGTGTGGTTGACCTGTAGCCCATTCACCATCCAAAGGGCACAGTATATCAAAACATCGATATAAAGCAGCTACCTTGATGCGAAACAAGTTCATGGCTGCAATCAAAACCTCCATGATCACGATCGCACGCACAGTAACTGCATTAAAAAAAAATAATGCTACCTCCATCAGAGATTCATCTATAGTCAACTAAGACAATCACTCCAGAGAACAAATGAGATAACCTGTAAAATGTCAACCCGGTCTCATCAATAGAATTTCGACATGCTCCATGATGGTTGCAGTGACTAGGGCATCCCTCAAGCCAAATAGACATAGTGGTTTGATCACTGTTGTCATTTCTTGGAGGATGCATTATTCCAATGCACCAAGTTCCTTCACTTGCAGACAAAACATAAAACTCTATAGTTTTCCCACTTGAATCATTTGATGTCAAAAACATGGAACCATTTGTACTGCTTGTACTATCTGCATAATAGTCCCAGATATGAATAGAAGGTAAGCTGCCAAACTGTGTGTATACCCCATAATTCAATCTTGAATCCGAAGATAATCGAACGTGAATATTAGCTCCTGCTGCACCAGTAGGAATATCCAAAAGGAAGTAAGTCCATCCACTCTCAACTGAAGAGTTGCTTAAGAGCTGACCAATCGAAAAATCAGTATCTGTGGACCCAAGTTCACCATCTGGGTGATAATAAGATGTGAATGGAACGGCTGAATTCTTCGAAGCTCTCTGCAGAAAACCATTTCTAATAGTAATTGTTCAACAAATAACCTTGCCATCATCTATATTTAATGCTAATGATTTTTCTTTACAATATATTAGTAGATTATAGGCGATGAGATTCAGACACATGAATTGTCTATGGCTGAGCCATATGTACCTCACCTAAAGATAAAGAATTAACACAATAAAATAATTCTTATTACAGAATATGAATTAGTTTTCTTGCTTACTCAGATAGTAGTTGAAAAAGATACTGAGATAGCAGATGATGAACTCCATCTAAATAGATTATTCAAATTAAAGATATATTAGCTAAAAAAGATTCGTAGAAAACAAAAAACCATTTTAACCAAAGCGTCAAACTTCTTTTTTTTACCATCATCACAGACCGTTTTAGTTGTCCATCCTGAGGGGACCCAAAAAACTGCTTCAAATATAACATCAATAAGTACAGATATTGTATCAGTTTTTCTTTCGAGAAATTTATAATGCATTATGACTTTACCAGAAGTGGAATAATTTCCTTGGTAACTTTATCAAATTCCAAGGCTATCCTAAATTTGCAGTCTGGCAATTTTACTGAAGGCAATGAATGAAAGAAACTTGTGGTGTGAATCAGAGAGAAATTCCCATTAAAACTTTCAAACCGTTCAAATTCCAGATGAAAGAACAAACTATTTTTATAGTAGTTACCTGAAGTGTGTGTGCTTCCCATGAGCAGTTCAACCCAGCCTTCCCAGAATTGCACTCGGGCACTTGTAACAAAAAGGAGAAGCACAGAGTTCCACCAAAAAATGTTTCGTGTGTTACTCCATTTGATTCTGTCTGGTTAACAGCTTGAAAAGCAATGAACCACCGTCCAATTTTTGGTGACTTGACGATTAAAGGGGACACACTTAAGTCAGAAGAATAATCATGCAAAGACTTCAGTGGCATAGCATTGTAGCGAACATAACACATTGGCATAATTCCACTAGAATTTCCCGTCGAAGGAGTTTGGTTGAAACTTAAGTCAGTAAGAGAAATGACAAACTGGGATGTTACTGACACTAAGTCCATAGAATAGATACTCCAATCTCCGTTTGCAAGACAAGAAGACTCAATTGAGTTGTTGCATGTCATAAAATTGTCTGCTGTAATGAAGACACTTGCATTCGTATCTACATTTTTATATTCAAAAGTCATCGTTTCAGATGATGAACTATTATTGGTTTCATTATTTTTTCCAGCTTGAGCCGTAATGTTTTTTGAGTTCAGTGAATTCCTAGAATACTTGTTTATGGAAGATTGAGTACAAGAAATCGTGTTAACTGATTGGTTACAATAAGGACCGAATATACCCATGGTGGAGCAGCCTTCAACAATGATGCTGATGCTGAACAAGTATGCTTTACCCCGGTTAATCTGCAATAAAATGAGCTGAATTACAGGCATATTTTAATAGAGAAAGATTAATCTAAACTTTACTTTCCAATGTTGTATGAAGCGCACAACCTATGAATTTTGTTGAGCCTACCATTTTTGATTGTGTACGAGCAGGTCCAAGTCCATTGAAAAATCCAAAGTACCATATTCCTGGAGATATCTGGACAAAGTACTTCGGAGTATGTTATTCATATTTTTTTTTAACAATAGACATAAGGACTGAAAGAGTCAAGTATTATCAAGAGATATTGATAGCTAAAGAAACTGCTATTAGCATGCCAAAAAGAGCTCCAATATTTAACATAAAGATCAGTACTCCAATATACATAACTTAGAAAGTGAAAGTAGGATTCAAATATCTGACAAATTGGTATAATATTTTTACATAAAGTATACAAGAGAACCCGGTGGGAATTTAACATATTTTGTCAGTCACTCTGCTTAGAGTCTAAATATTAATTTTCCAATTCTCAAGCATCAAGATATTATACATATAATCCATTCATATCTCTTTTCTATAAAATAATAATACATCATTGAAATTAAATGATTAAGGACGCATTCTGCTAGGTGACAAAATGTTCTGCAATCAACCAGGAAGATCTTAGACTATTTAAAAGTCTTGTTTTGAGCTATAAGCAAAATGGGCAGCCCAGTCAGCTACCTGGTTCCCTTCCCTATAGACATGAATTACCCTTCTCTCATAAAAAATACAAAATATACCTTGAATGTCTTAGATTAAGATGGGCCAAGTTTCTTGTTTATCATCAACCCAAAGTCATATCCATGGTTTGAAATTTCGTGTTGCCTTGCCCAAAGGCAAAAATGTAACATTCCAATAAATATCAAACCAAGTATTGGTTAGCATAGGTGATCTATCTTGCCCATGCCAATGAGCACCAACATGTCAACACTCAGGATGCATTGAAATGTGACAACATGAATTCAAAATAATTCAACTAAGGATATCTCAACCAATATTTGTTAGTTGATACGCTTGTTTTATTTTTGTAATTTTTTTCTTCTAAATTTTAATTTTCGATTATCTCAATGCCTATAGTTTATTTTGCAGAAGAAAACAATTTAAATGAAAAAAAAGATTAAAATCACATTTGAATTCATTTTGGCAGATTTTGAAGCATATTGAGTGTAACACAGCATGGTATGACAAATGTTTCACTCAATTGACTATCTAATTATTCCATTTAGGAATAAAAAAGGTAAGTTAAAGCAGATTTAAAGACAAATTCATTTGAATTCACCAATGAACTCAGTCCGCCTACCACCATTTACAACATCTATTGTTTTATTTATAGAACTAAATAAATTAAGTGTAAAGGAGAAAGCAGTGCTTCAAGCAAAGCGTGCTGACTGTACAGTTCCAGATGAAGACTGAAATCCATCACAGAACAATACTTTAATCCTACATGAACATTGAACATTCAAGTAGAAATTATGGCACAAATTTCTGTCAAGTTAATGTTATGTTATTAGATATATAATGCTATAATGTATAAGATAGTCATAAAAAGAAGAAATCTATAGAAATGGATGCAAAGGACATAGATTCATGGGGTTCAGATTTCAGAAGAAGCTCTCAGATCAGTGAATTAAGAAAGTTCTTAACAAGATAGTTGACATTTACGGAAGATGGCAGGTTATTTTCCAAAGGAGATGCTCTTAGACAGTTCAGAACAAACAAAGAACAGTAACAATTAAAAGAGCATATGCAATGAGTGACCCATAAAAAGATTTGGCATTGATGGTAGATGGCAGGTTATTTTCCAAAGGAGATGCTCTTAGACAAAGTTCAGAACAAACAAAGAACAGTAACAACTACAAGAGCACAAAACTAAGCTATTGCTTCCATGTCATACCTGATCATTTGTCAAAGTTACTGACAGGTTACTCTGAAATGGGATGCATTGGTCTGCATCAGAAACAAGCCATGAACCTCCGAAAGATTCATTTGATGTAGCCATTGACACTGCAAGGCAAATATGTCTATTGAACATAATATTTGATAATTCAAGCATTACTATGGGGAACTAAGCCCATGAAATATCTTATTTCTAACAAATGATTTGCATAAAGGATAGCAAGCTTAAGAACTTGTTAAGAAAAAAAAAATCATGCACTTGAAATTATTGACTCTGTAAAAACGACAAGCATATCATCTAAACATTTTAAGATGTTTTATTGCAATGACTCTAGATATTCAGGTGGATTCTGATAATAATAAATAAAAGAGCTCGTCAGTCATAGTCCAAATGGTAGCAAAAATAAGTGCCCATACATGAGTTATCCAAGTACATGTCCGATACATCTGGAATAGGAGGACTGCCACCTCTAAAACATACCAAAGGAAGATTACTCTTTGGTAGGTGTTTTGCTTGTGCTTTATCCTGCACGATCCAAAGTCAGATCTTGGAGTTGTGCAATATACAATGACAAAGATAAAATCTTATAGCTTAGAGTGTTTATTGCACTTGGCATGATTGTAAAAACTCAGACATAAAAAATAGCTCAGAGCCTCAGATTTGGGGTCATCAAGCTGTATAAAGTGTTGAAAATTCATGAATCATTTATGCAGAACAAAAATGAACAGACTTGTCTATTTTGTATGGCCATAGTCAATGTTCTCTTTCTAGTAACAAATTCTTCAGTTGTATGATATCGATGAAAGCATAGACTGTAATCTTAGTTTCTGAAATTTGGAATATTACAAATAAAAAGAAACAAGAAATTAAGGAAAGAAATAGAACAGAAGAAGAATGGCATTTTAATTTAGACTTTAGACTTTAGAGAATACTTAAGAATTGTTTTTCCTTTGCAATCTTCGTTGCAAGTTCCCCTATATGAATGACTGCCTAGTTCTTTTATGAAGTCATAGTCAAGTAAGGTGCATTCGAGAACCTCAAGTTTGTTCATTCAACTTTTCTCTTTACTGCATGCCCAAATTAGTATTATCTTTAAATGTAAGACTGAAAGATCCCATAGAACTCAAACATAGAGATAACAAAGAGCCATAATGTTTTGGAATTCACACAAGTGAGCAATCAAGTGGCTTTCCTTTTTCATCAAGTAGTTGTCATCCCTATGCATAAAATGACTTTTAGATGGTTCTGAACTCTTTAAACTATTGACATCCTTGTCTATCACATAATACAGGCCCACCCCTAAAGAATTTGATTGTTGTGTTCATTTCCTGAATGCATTTCTTTAATTATTCACACTAGCATGATTTATTAAAAATGACCTTCTGTTGTGATACAATCATAGATTTGGTATGGCAACCGGATATCCCAAAAGTTTAAGCTATTAGTACATAGTTTAATCCACACCAATATATTTTTTATGTAAAGAATTTGTGAGATGTTACTTGAAGATTTTCATTGATTTTATGGAGGCATAGCATAACACAACAATTTGAACAAAAATTTAAAAGATGAAAAAATAAGCAAACAATACAATGAAAGAAACAAACTCACAATGTCAACATCAGACACAAAATTGATGGCGACCGATGAGAACCAAGGTGGTAGCTCAACTGCAATGAGGAATGTGTAAGACACATATACAATTGATATACAAGGATGAATATCTCTCTTAGAAGACATTCAAAGTTGGTCTATTATCCCTATCCTTAAGTATGATTTGGAGCATAACTAATAGACAAGAATTATATCTGGACAAACTCGCAGATAATCAACTGATTCATTTCTACATCTACGCTTGGATGATGATGCTAACACTCCAGTTGATCGCATGTAATAGTCATCAGGTTTGTTCTTGTATTGGACACTTGAATCGGTGTCCATGGGAATACAACAGATAAATAACTTGGTTTGTTTGCCAGTAAATTCATGTACCTTCCAACCTATTTGTGTTGCATATAAGCAAAAAATATGATTTAGAATTCCTCCATGCATTTGTCACCCAACTACACAAGTTTAAGTTGTAAAAATCATCAGAAAATGCACAAAGTCTAAGCTAATAAAGTATGTTAAGTGACCGTCTAAACCATCAGTCTTCCTTGTTCATCAAAATAGTAGCAAAATTCATCAAAAAAAAAAAAAAAAAAAAAAAAAGAAGAAGAAGATTGACTGTGGAAAGATGAGTAAATGAAATAAATGAAAATTTTACTTCATAGCCTACTAAAATGGTTCGAGCAAGTAATGCCCATCACTAGACCTGTAGTATAATCATTTCAGAAGCTTCAAAATGTTTTTTTTTTTTTAAATCGCCAAGATTTAACTATATTGTGGGAAAGAAGATCATGATCGGCATGATAAGGCATAACTTGATTCTCATTAAGTTTAAGCCTTCATGGTTGGGGCTTGAGATTTAGAGAGCTGAGAAGAACAAATGAATTGCCAACTGAATAGCAGATAAAACATCCTCTCAAATTTTGATTTCTATGGGGGAAAACAAAAGAAAAGTGTGCTCAACAGAAGACGAAACTCCCACAGGCAAAACGATACGCCTTCCCAAAAAAAGGAAATCCTTCATAAAACCCCGGCCAAATACCTCCAAAACGCCCTTTTTTTATCACGGGTATGACTTTTTTTTTGTCATTCTATGCATCAGTCCCAAGCTCTCCCGATCATCGATTCCAATAAAACTACCACCGGAAAAGCAAACAAAATCGCAACTTCCGCGGCAAACAATTGAAACCCAATAGAAATGTTGGCGCAAAACAACATAACGTCCTCATTGACGCAAGAGGAACAACCGTACCTCTCAAGTACGTCCAGTCGTAGGGACCGAGCCAGATCCTAGGACGTCTGAAGCTGGAGATAACGGAAGGCTGCTGGGACGAAGACAAGCCAGCCATTGTCAGAACCCACACGCAAAGGAACCACAGAAGGAGAAGACCATGACCCGAAGCAGCCATCCAAGGAAAGGAACGGAAAATGGAGAACAAAAGAGAAGAAAAAAAAGGATTTTTATCTCTCCTTTTCTTCTACTTTTGGCCTCGGATGCGGATGATTCACACGGATTCGAAAGAGAAGAATGAGAACCTCGCTGCCATGGATTCCTGACAGGTGCGGGGAAAGGGAGGAATAAGAAGGTATCTGAAACTGCGAGGGGGAGGAATCCGCCTCTCGATGCAGTCCATGGAGGCGGCCGCGACGACATCACACGGCAAATTCACGTCGCCGCTTAAGACACGATGAAGCTTCTCGTACGCGAAAGGCGAAGCGAACTGTGCGCGTTTACCATTTAGCCCCTACATTTAGATAAATTTAATTTGTTTATTTTTATAAATACCGTAGAAGATTTATTTTAATAGTCTAATTAATATTTTTACTAAACAAATTACGTTCTACTTAAACTTTTAAGACATTAACAAATCACCAACCCCCTTTTATATGGAAACTTAATAATAATTGAAGTATTTGATTTGTTGGACAACCAAATAGATTAAAGTCAAATAAAATTACATGCTAATATGAACTACTTCTATTAAATTTTGCATATCTTAAACAACCAATACATAACACTTGAATCATCCTTGTTTATTATTATTATTGTATTTATTATTATTATAATATAGAAAAAAAAGGTTGTATAATTAGTCTTTAGGTGAGATTTCCCTTTCTCCTCCTTTATTTCTTTTGTTTATATCTAGGGAAACTTTGTAATATTTGTTATTTTGGCTCTGCCATTTATATCATTTTTAAAAAGGGCCATTTTATTGTCTCGTAGAATTTTGTACCTTTTGCAAAATAGTTCTTAAAACTTTCTTGCTTTTTCTATCATTAATTATTGGTTGTAACTCGTAAATGAAGATAAATTAGTGAAAATTAGAGTAAAACTACCTATACTTTTAAAATGAAAAGGTTTAGAAAAAAATATTTATACTTCCTCACACTGTTTGTAGTAGACGCAACGTGAATATTTCATACATTTTTTTCTTTTGATATAAATAATCAAATTATTATTTTATTTTATTTCCTTCAAAGTAAAATAACATAAAAGAGATCTGGAGGAGATCCTCTAATGCACAATTCTTGATCTTTTTCTGGTCCATATTAGGAGGGGTCATTGGATCAGATCAGGATGAATCAATACATGAATTCTTAATTTGATCAAATAACTTTTCTAATATAGATCAGAAAAGGACAAAAAATAATGGATCAGAGGATCTCGTCTAAATAGATCGCTGCCTCCTCTTTCCTCGTCATTATATCGTTATTATTATTTTGACAAAAATCAAATGGATTCGTCCCTTTTCTAACAAAAATTAAAGGATACTCATTAAATATTTCATTCTTATAATACCCTATAGTTTAATATTATAGTTAAAATTACTGAAGTTGTTACAATATTATATTTTTTTCAATCTTATTATAATAGTTATGAGTAAATGTTACAAAGTATAAAAGTTATTTTATAGTTGTTACGTGTAAAATTTAATTTAATATTTTTCTTCATTTTCAATATTATTACCATAGCTACGCCAAACTATTACTACGTATAAAAGCGACTTAATAGCAACTATTTAATACATGCTATAATTATTTTAAAATAATTTTAATTAATCTAAAATTATTTTAATGAAGTTTAAATAATTTTGACAAAATTAATAGATACTATTTTGATATAATTAGTGTTTAGAATTTCAAATTTAGAGTTCAAACTTTTTAGAATTTAACTACAAGCATGTAATATCTACCTAGTAAGTGCTACAACATTTTAAAAAAATCATATATTTCACCTTAGATAAACTAAACGATAAACTCTAAATCTTAAACATGAGGTGGGAGTTATAGAGTAGCTTTTACATATTATTAAAATTTAAGGAATATCTACTTTTCACTATATAATACATCAATTTTTTTATAATTTATCTTTATTTTTTATTATTTTATCTGTCTATTTATGTAATATCTACTTTTTATTACTCAATCTATTCTTTTTATTTTTCACTCTTAAATTAAATGATATTTTAATATTTAGAAAATGAATTTCATTTTCTAAATTTAAAGGAGTATGAATTCATGTAAGATAAATACACGTGGATACTTTCATAGCTACTTATCATTCGATGCTATAGCAACATTGAAATAGCTCGTATTCTGGAGATAC
>JBBPFP011008443.1:0-13574 GCA_037974795.1 Kaempferia galanga | reverse complement strand
TTGCGCTAGACACAACTGTGTGTTGTAGTGGGTAGACACAACACAGTGGAATAAGGCCTTGGTCTTTGCCAGCACGGTGCCGGAGGCCTTGGCCTTGGCTAGCACTGTGTTGGCGGTAGCCTTGGCCACTAGAACTGTGCTGCTGTGGCCTTGCCAACTGTGCTGGCGGCAACCAAGGCCATTGGAACTGTGCTGGCGGCCAAGGCCACTGCCAGCATATTGCTGGTGGCTTCGCTGGCCTGCAAAAAAAGAAAGAGAAGAGAAGGGAGTAGCATACTGGATGTTTTGTTGAAAGTTGCCTAAGAGGAGCAAATCGCCAGAGTCGGGAGGAAAGATGACGCACAAACAGAAGATCATGGCTGTGTCCTAATTTTACAAAGGGTTACCGACGGAAATCAATTTCTATCAGTAAACAATAGCATTTACCGACAGAAGCGTATTTCCGTCGGTAAACGCTATTGTTTACCGACGGAAATTGATTTCTGTTGAAACACATTACTGACAGAAATGTATTTTTTCCGGAAGATTGTTTGGATTTGCCATCAGTGTCAAGGGTTCCCGACAGAGCACATTTTCCATCGGGGATTGCCGACGGAATACTATTCCATCGGTGATCACTGTCGGAAAATTTTGCCGTCGGTAAATCCGTCAAACCTGGTAATTCTTGTTGTGATAGACTTTTACTATCTTTGTGCACCTAGTTGGATGAAGAACAACTGAACAATTCAAAAAAGAAAAACTGTCACTGTACGAAGAAAAGCCATGTATGTTTCCAGTATATAAGGTTTTTTTTATTATTATTTTTAGCAAAATCTTATATTCACTGTGCACTATTAAAAAAAATCCTTTCTTAACATACTATTTTTCCAGTCACTTCTATACCCTTTCCATCATCTGAATATCTCATGATTTTGTGTGTGCTCTGCTCCTTGCTGTATTGGCTCTACACCCTAATGGTTAAATGGATTGACATTTGTTTATGCCATTTGGTTGTTAATTCCAATGGCTCCGTGTGGCTTTACTATAATAAATTGTTGAATGCTTGTACTAGTTTAGCCTCTGTAAGTCTGGCTAATTTATGCTGTATACTAGGATGTTGACACTGCAGCAGCAATTGGATCAAAGTCTTATAACACTCTCGTAGCTGAGCTTGTTGCTTTTGAAGCAAGGAAATGTGAAACAGATAATAAGGGCAAAGAGGAAGGCGATTGTGTTGATTTTGTTGCTTCAACTACTGCTACCTTAGGAGTTCCATCACCAAGCCTTTCAAGATGTAGATCATTTGATGATCATTGGGTTTCAAATCCTGTTGAGCAACCAAGAAGTAATGGTAATATCCAAGAAGAAGAGGAGCTCATGAAAGCCTTCAATCTCCCAAGGCCTGAAGTTTCAGAACCTTCCATGCTTGGTTTAGATGGAAAGGATGATATTCAAATATCTACTTCTCAAGCTCATACTGATACTTTAGGGATACAGGCTACTGCTGCACCTCACACCATTCAGCAACTGAGAGGTAAAGATGATATCCAAGAAGAAGAGAAGCTGATGAAGGCCTTAAATCTCTCAAAGGTTGATGTTTCAGAACTTTCTAGTGTTGATTCTTCAGTGGTGGAAGCTACAGCTGTACATCATGAAACCAACCAGTCAGTATCTCAAAGCTGCAATGAATCTCTCGGTTTGAAGGAAAATATGTCTTCAGAAGATGGTCCTTTGCTTTCCAATGAAACTGCAGAGATTCATAGTGGTTCTTTGCTTTTCAATGAAGCTACTGAGATTCATAGGAAGGAGGAAGTCCTTGAAGGACCTCTTGTTTATGAAAGATATAGCAAATCAGAGGAAATTGGTACTGCAAAGCCTGACCAGGCTCTGAATGTAGAATCTTCTAGTCTAGGTAGCTCAGACAGGTGCTGCAGCTACCAGGACCTGATTAATGTTTCAGTAAATGGTCCTGGTAGCATGAGCACAGATGCACTGAGTAGTTTGCAATCCTCAAAGGGGAAGGAACTTTCAGAATTTTCTCAGATTTCTGCTTCAAGTGTCCAGGAGCATGAACCTATATATGAAGGAGAAGAAACCATCTTTGAATCAGGAATTTTGTCATATGAAAATAGGGAGCCAGTCTATGAAGGTGAGATAGTACTTGCTGAGCAGGCTGAGAAAAAAGAAGATTGCCGCACTGTAAGCACAATGGATGTTGATCATAAACAGTGTAAGGCGATTCCTGGTCTTGGTTTTTCAGTAGATTCTTGTATACTGTCTTGGTATTTTCATGGAATTCTCAACAATTATTGGTTATAATTCTATCTAGGGCAACTCATAAAGAATTTTCTAGAACACAATGCCAGTCAATTGACAATTTACGGGTGAAGTTTCCTCACTCTTTGATGTATAGGTAAATCATATCCAAACTAATTGTGGATATACTTATATTGGTCTACTGTTTATCTTTGGTTTCCAGACTGTTTTGCTTGCAAGAAGATCTCAAGGAGAGAGAACTCTGTGTATTCTTCAGAAATAATCATTTTAGCACTATGTTTAAGGTAAGCAAATCAGTGGAGTCCGTGCTCTGTTGCTTTTATTTCTACTGGTTTACTGATTTTGTAAACGACAAGTTAAGATAGAGATTCATTTAATGAAATTGTTTTTCATGACTTTTGACATTTTTTTTTAACTTCTATAGTTTAATGGCGAATTGTATCTCTTGGCTACTGATCAAGGTTATATGAACCAGCCAGATTTGGTATGGGAAAAGTTAAATGAGGTATAGTTAGTCCGATGGAGTTATTGATTCATCCTTTCTGCTTCTATTTTCTTATTTAATGGAATATGATCTATTTATTAATGTCATGTCAGCTTCAAATTTTTTTCTTTGTTATACTCGTCAAAATTATAATTTTGTTAACTTCATTTCTTGTATATCCTGAAGGTCAATGGGGACACTGTTTTCATGACTGGCCACTTTACAGAATTTAAGGCCGACAATCAAGTCCACGACTCGTGGAATGAACAAAGTGCTGTGACTAGTACAGCTGTATGTATTTTATCACCATAATTAGTTATAACTTTGAATGTTCATTGCAAGAAAAAGTTTTAATCATACTGGTTTATCAACATGCAGGATTATCTGGCAGAGCTTGAGAGCTCAGATCCCTCTAGTTCGGCTTTTAGGTATGCTTTCTTTCCTTTTATGTATAATCTGAATTGCATACATTCTCTCTGTTTAAAAGAGATTAGATGTCTGTTGAGTTGCACAGTGGAAATACATACCACACTTCCTTTTATGAAAGGGGTGTTCAAAAAATAATCTAGAGGAATGAACAGTATAACACGGAACAAAACCTTATAATGAGGAAAACTTATTAAATTTAAAGAAAATTTTAAAAGAGGGGATTGGTTCCTTTTTGGTTATCCTACTTTCCTATTTTGTCTTTTGTTAAAAAAACTTCTTAAAAGCTTGTGAAAGCTTAACTTCCTACTTAAAAGTTTCGAATCTAAAACTTTTCTAATTTTAAATTGCATCTTACACTCAAGTGGAATTGAATTCTAGCTGAGTTGTTAGCGTCTTCAATTTGGTGCGTCCTTTACCATAACTATGGAATAGAATTACACCATTTGAATCTTGACCTTCACATAGCATAATTTCATATTTTCTTTTGGTTGTCCTTTTGAGTAAGAAACACTGAAACACTATCATCTTCATTATCCTTCTAAACTTTTAACAAATTGATTTTGACAATATTGCTTTTTGCCCTTTTTGGTTGTACCTCCTAGTAAAGAAATGCTGTGACTGATCTTAGAAGTAGAAAAGCTCTCTGTGTCTCTCTTGTAAAATGGCCAACATATAATGATGGAGGCTCATCGTCTCCTAGTAAATTAACATATTTTTAATTTGAAAATTGTACTAGTATTTAAATTTGTTGAAAACTTAATAAGTAAGCATTAGAACCATAATTTCTAAGGGATGGTGGAATGAATTTAAATTTATAGAAGTCATTATGGAATTTCTTAGGCTAATGAATGTATAACGTATGTAGCTGTCCTTTAATCTATGATTCCCATCAAGATATTATTTGTAATAATTCTTCCCCTGGTATGGTCATATATCTCTTTCATGCCCACAATAAAATTTTCAATTTGGTGGATGAAAGGAGAGATAAAGGAACCCAAATCAATATAGTCACAAGTTGTAGGCTCAAAAATGGCTAGGAAGAGCATATACTTGTGGATATCTTAGCAGAATCTTTGTAAGTCATCAATTATTAAAAGAGAAATTTGCGTTCCTAATTTGTCAATTGTTTGCATGACTTGGTTAATCATTTTGGGGCCTTAGGCAGTCTGATAATTGTAGGCCTATGTCATGCTTAATGACATGTGAAATGCATTTTTAAAGCGGTGAATTGTCAAACAACTCTATAGAAGACTTTAAGGATCGTCAGTCACAAGTGATAGTTCATAGATCACTAAAGCAGTATGATTAGTGTCATGTAAGATGCTTCTAAGGGGCAGGTTGTTAGGAGGTCCTTTTGGCATTAAGCACTGGAGCCTATTTAAATGTTCTTGGGTCTCTTGAGAAAGGGATCAGCCAGTGTGAGCAATAGAGGTTTTTATGCATGTAAAATTAGTTGTATTGAATGTTTCTTGACAAGAGCAAGTTATATTAGTGAATTTTTTTTCTATAATTAAGCATCAAGTCTTAATTAATAGGAGTTTGTCTTTAAGAGAGGAAAATCACTAGGTATGTAGGAAGTATCTCCTAGTGTTCTAAGATTAGATCCATCTTCAGGTCTCTGTTTTTCTTCTTTAGGAAGTATTTCCTATTGTACTAAGATTAGATCCATCTTTAGGTTTCAATGTTTATTCTTCTCGCTCTATTCGTGTGACTTTGTAAGGGCTTGTGTATCAATGCACTAATATAGTAGTGCATTTTCTTTCAATATGTTGATATAAGATGATAAATAAACATCAATGCTTATAAATTTAAGTAATTCATTAACTAAGGCACAATGACAAAAATACAGTGGATGGTGACTTATTGTATGAACTATAATTGGATGAATGATGATTGACTAGGTCAAAGCAAAGAAGTTATGCACTATATATATATATTTGATTGGGTATGATGTGTTTATCTAAACATGATGGATGCTTTTTGATGAATAGGGTATACACTATTATTGAGAAACTTTAATTAAATGTAAAAAAATTTAAACTGATAATTTTCAAAAAGAGAGGAATGATTATACCAAAATGATACATGTCCATCTATTGTTGCATTTCCCTATATAATCCTTTTTTCTCATAATTTGAAAGGTTACTTGCATCAAATCGGAAGTTCCTGTATTAGATGCCAACATGGTGGCCTGCCACTTAATATATCTTTTTTCCTGTATTCGTTATTTTTAGAACACAACTTCAATTAATGAGAGGAGGGTGACTTACAAAAGGCTACTATAGCACCTGTAGCTACACTATTAATCGAGTAACCTATTCTACGAGAAGAGGGATCTACTACTGAAAGGGTCTTTCTTTGATCTCTTTTCAATGATAGGTCGTTGATATTATTTTTAGCGGCAAATCTGGTGGAGGAGGGCTATTCTCTTGTGGAGATGGAGATTGGGCCCGAGGCTCCTGCTGATGAAGCTCTATAGTTATGCACCAAATTGATGATGTGGTGGTAGACGGCTCGTCTAGTCACAACATCTTTAAGGATAGGGCTTGACGACTAGAATCTCATTGTGTCAGAGAAGAGATGCGTGGAGGTGCTGGATCTCTATTGGTGGCAAATTTAGAAGATGGTTTGTCACTTGGTCTATCGGTTGGTTCATCTAGATGTATGACAGGTATTAGTGCTAGACTATGCAAGATGAAGAGGGTGGTCTTCCCTAGAGAGGGCTGGCAGATCTTAAGCTGAGATGGGATTTGTATAGTGGTTTGCAGGTGAAGGTGGAAGGAAGTTGTAGGTCTCTCGATACAATATGTTTTTGATGACTCATCTCATAGATGGTGGCAGTGATGGCAAAGATGTTGTAGAAGTGGTGGCTACATGTGGATGGTGGTAGGTGAGTGATGGTTATGTTGCAATAAATCGCAAGATTATACGCAGGATGACAGTAGTTGTAGGTTACTAAACAAACCAAAGGATGTGTGTTGATGGGGTGGGTCGAGGATATTTTGGCTTACAATGACTGTCAAATGAGGTGTAGGTCTCATATGTAGGTGAGAGCAGAGTAAAACGGGTCGATTGAGGTTTGGCTACCATAAAGAAGTCGGGGCACTAGTGGCGAAGTTATTGTTGAGGAGTGAAGGAGTTTGTAGAGGTGAGGAAATACCGATGGCGGTAAAGTTTGTGGGAAGCAACAAAAATTGTCTCAAAGAAGAGCTCAAAGTTGGTGTTGATGAGATTCTTGTGGAGGTGTCTAGCTTAATGGCATGGGAAAAAAGTGGCTGAATGCATGAGGAGGGATTATGAAAACATAAATGATGTTTGATAATTGTTTCTCTTGCACTTGATCCAAGAAGAGGAAGAAGCAAGATGGTCAGGAGCACGATGAACATGGGAGATTGAGAGGCAACATCGTAAATAATAATCTCACAAAGAATAAAAATTGACAAAAAAAATTATGAACTTCAAAGATAAATTATCTAGTCTAGTTTTGGTCTCTTTTAAAGGCTCCAACATTGATATGTTGAACAAGAAATAATCATTCCCCTAATTACTTAGTAAACAAATAAGTATTTGCTAAACAATTTCTAACTAAATATAATATAAGTTTTCCTGTTTTTTCTTCACCACTTCAAAATAATACCTTACAACTTATTAAACATTTAAAGTATACACTTCTTATCTATAATTTTCAAATTTAAAAACTTTCTTGAGTTGGGGTATATGTGCTCTTGTTTGTTACATAAACTAGATTAGTTATCACAGAACAAAATGATTAATACATGATCATGATAAAAAATAAAAATACATTGCTCACAAGCATATGGAAAAAAGCTTATGAAAGAGTTGATGAATCACGTGGGCATCAATTGATTGATCTCAGAGCAATTAATTGATCCCAGATCAGGACTTTGATTGAGAAAGAATGAAGTTGTAGATGATGAAATGAGATACCAAGAACATCAATGGGCTTCTCCCTGTGGAGGCACATATACAACAACACAGGAAACATACGAAAAGGAAGAACACTTGCTGTGGGTCCTATATGAAGATAGAATAAAAGGATGAGATAATAACCTTAGAGACAAGTCTCTGTAGTGGGCTGCTGCTTGTGATAACATGTAATAGCATTCAGAGATTAGATGAAAGGGGAAAGCACTAACTGAGGGTTCAGGGGCGAAGATTGACAGAAAGACGAGGAAACAGGAGATGAAGGCTGCTGCTTGAGAAGAAATTTAGTAGAGGAGAACAATTGTAAACTGGGACACTCAGTGAGAAATTCAAGGTGTTGTCATGGTGGAGAAGAAAACTAGTAGAAAGGAGCCTCCATAAACCAAACAGCATAAAAGGATTCGGCAAATCGTTGCTTGCTGTCAAAAAATTATGAGAAGAAAAGGAAAACAAGCAATAGAAAGGAGAGAAGAAAAACTCCAAGGATGAGGAGAAGGTGAAGAGGAAAAGGCAGACCAGAATTGATAACATGTACAGGGGATGCAACAAAAGAGACAGCATGAGGACTGATCCCAAATTTTCAAGCAGCAGAGAACCACCTAAGTTGCAGCTCGGTAGGGCAACATTTGGAATGTGAAGGTGAAGATTCAACAAAGGGAAATCGAATTAGGAAATGGAAGCAGAGCATTTGCTGATAATCTGGATTTTGATTTGACAGTCATACCGGGGGATGTCAAATGCGATGATGTAGCTATTGAAAGGTGATATCTTGGAGGAGTAGCTCATATCAGGCAAATAGATGGCTGTAGATGTAGGTGAGGCTGATGCACGATAAAGAAAGTGGGAGACGATGCACTGCTGAAGGCCCATAATGTGGTTGTAGGAGTGGTGCAAATACCAAGGGTCGGAGGCACTGAGATGAGTGCCAAGATATTTGCTGGAGGAAAGGTGATATGCAATGGAGGCAAGGTGGAGGATGATAGAGGGGTAGATTGAAGTTGCAGAGAAAGAAGTTCATCTGAGGAACTTAATGAGCAGAAAACTCAATATACCCTACGGTGTTGACAGTTGCTAAGTGGTGGGTGGAGCAAAGTTTGCAGGCTTCCATGGTTGAGATTGAGTGCAGGGCTATGAGTTCGTGGAGGTGTCAAATGATGGGGGCGGCAATTGAGATTACAACCACCCTAGAATCAGATTGAAGAGAAAAATACCTAGGTCTAAAAAATATAGCTTTGATAGCATATAGACGTGTATGAGAAAAATGATGTAAACCATATTTGAAAGACAACCATTACAAAGCATATAGGGATCATGAGAAACTCCTAAAACACCAACATGAGATTAATACACAACTCAACTTTATTAACATAAAAATATCCATTGTGTATTTTCTTTCATTTGCCAGGTTTTCTTATGACTGATTTTGACTATCTGAGGTCTTCGTTATGTGATACAGTTAAGTTGTCTCAAGAGGTTTCTGTTTCAAAAGAAAAGTGTGAGGAATAGTATATCATAGTTGCATTAGAAAGTTTCTTACTGGCAGATTTTTTGCCTAGTTTAGCGTAGCCTTTTCTTTATTTAATTGCAGTTCTGATTTGCAACTGGCGATAGCTCTTCAACAACAAGAGTTTGAGCAGCAGCCACAACAACAGCAACAGCAGCAACAGTCGCAACAACCACATTCTCAACCACCATCTGGTACTGGCCGTTCAAAGCTTACCACTGTGCCTTCGGTATGTGTGCTTTTTACAGGCTTGCATCTACTTGTTATATTGCCTAACTATATTACCTACGGGTAAATAATTGTTAAATCTTCAATAAACTTAGCTTAACTATCTGGTGCTTGAACTTCTTTCTTGTTCTACTAGTGGTTTTGTGGACTGGACTGCTTAGGACAAAATTGAAGTCTGACCTTTGTCTAATTAGGCTCCTAGATGGGCATAGATGTCTGAAACTACTTGGGCTAGTTGTAATCTTGTTGGGTTTATAGTAATTCATCTAGCAAGGTCTGTATCTTATCCAGCATGGACTGAGACCTAGGTTCTATGTTTCATCCTATTAACGGTCAGGGCTATGCTTTTTCTCTCTGCTGAAATATGAAAATGATTTGCTCGCTGCCTGATCCAACTCCTGCCTCTCTCACTTTCTGCATGTGCACTGTGCGGTGGAAGTAGGCAAATCCTCCATAACTACTGTCTATTCTTTTGTTGCCTCTAACAACTAGCACAGCTTAATCTATATCCTTGTTCACTCTCACTCTGTAGGCATATGAAATTGCTCATCCATTGCACCCACCCCTGAGCATAGAGACTGCAGTTTTGTTGTCAATTTGTTATTTCTAAAGCAATATGTTTTAGTAAATGATTCTATGATCTATGGCATTTACTTAGTGATTCAAGTCATGGACTAGTTATTTCGTACTTGAAATGTGTATCGGTCTGCTACTAGTTTTTTTAGTTTTCCTACCGTGCACCCACTTTTTGTTAGTATTCTTGTTCATGATAGCTTGTTTCTACGGATTAACAAGCTTTCCAATTATGCAGGCGTCCAGGAACTCCGGTGCGCTTCAAAGGACTGAGTCAAAAACGAAAGAGAGATGCTGCATCATGTGAAGTTTGCAATACAGTCATGTTCACTTTTCTCAGTTTTGGTGTAGATAACACGAAGAGAATACTTCTGCAATAAATTGCAAATTTTGTGTTTGACTAGCAATTTTCAGTTCTGTTAGGTCAAATAAGATCTAATAACTTTCGCTTCTGATCACAAAATCTTTAAACAGCGTTGTTCTGCATACTTATTATCAGAACAAGATGTGCAGAAGATTGACAAAATAGTAGATTGTAAATAAAAAGATCATTTTTGCTTGTTCTTTTCTTCTTTTTCGTCAAAAATAGAGAGGGAAAGTCAAAAATATAGAACAACCACTGAACCACTAAAAATACAGTCAATAAGATATTAAATTTTGTGATGAAAAATTAAAACTTTGTTGTAAAATTTGTCGCAGATTTTATAATGAAAATAAATATTAGTTGTAAATTTTGATGTTTAAGATCTTTGATGAAAAATAAAATCTATTGCAAATTTCACGATGAAAGTCAAAGTCGTCGCAGAATTAGATGAATGATAATTCAGTGCAAAAATTATGACGAAAATGTATTTGTGGCAATCTGCGATGAAAAATAAATATTTATTGCTATTGCTGAATTTTAATCAATTTAGTTATGAAATATTTTTTATTGTCGATTTGTGATGAAATATTTTTATTGTTGAATTAGTTGCTAAGTAACAATAATTTATATTTTTATTCCAAAATTTATAGTAAATTTGGGATGAAAAAAATTAGTTACAAATAACAGACTGGTGAGTTGGCGGCGACCTGTGGCTGCCTCATGGAACCTAGTAACAGAAAGTGAGGCTGTTTGTAGCCGCGAGGTGGCTTGCTACCATGAGTGACGTCGAGTGAGGCATGGGTAGATGGGGAAGGAAAGAAAATTTTAGTGACAAAAAATGTTGAATTTTTTAATCTGTCCATTTTAAATGAACCGAAAAATATAAATAATTTTAGTTTGAGCTGGGTTCAAATAAAATTTCAGTTCGACTTTGGTTCAATATTAATTAAGTCTACTTAAATTAATATTATGTACAAATAATTTAATTTTGATTTGAATTCAACGTGCGAACAGCATGTGATAATTAAACAAATATTATGGATTTAAATTCAGTTAAAAAAAAATTATATAATTTGAGTTTCATTCCAATACAATAATCTTGAATACGAATCAAATATTATAATTTCTAAGTTATTATATATCTTAGTTGTTATATATACTATATATTTTACATGTTAGAGCATGTATAGTGGAGACATTTAGAGGGAATATTTCCTTGAAAAGCAATTTTTGAGAGGTATTTGAAATCATCATACACAAATACCCAACTTGGCCCACTTTTTCACCTTTCGGTAGAAAGGTGGGCCACGTTATTGATTTTTAATTTTTGATTTTGTTTTGACAAAATTCAATGAAAATTAAAATAATTTTATTAATAGTAAAAAATATTTATAGATGTAGGGCAGATGAAATATATTAATTAAAAATATAATTAATTTTTTAAAATATAAAATTAGATGTAAAAAATAATAAAATGATGAGGGACCTATAAATATTTAATTAATGAGATATTTAATTATAAAATTTATGATATTTAAAAGTGAGATATTTAATAGGTGGAATATATAATATTTAGTTTATGGAATATTTAATTATAAAATTTAAAATATTTTTTAAAAATAAGATATTTAATTGATTATACAGATTATAAATATTGAAGAGAAATATTTCATCACTATTCCACTGTGAATTGACTAAAGGCTTTAGTTAACTTTATTGGTCCAAACAGTGCTGGTGAGCTGAGCGTGAATGCTAGAAGAGAGAGGGTGCAATATCGTTTCTGCAAATTTTGTTTTGCTCTTATTATGATCCCAAAAAGCTCACAAAATAAATTCATAACACAAAACAATAGAAAACAAGCAAACACATACCACAAAGTGACGCGGGCGATATAACGTCCTTGGGCATCCCCAAGCTAAGCTCCTAAACCATGATTTATGATCTTAGGTAAAAAAAAAACTCTTTTTCCCCTATTTAATAAAATGCCAGAGGTGGAAAAATCTCTAACGAAATTGTTGCCGATAGCTCAAGAGACATACAATAGAGTTATAGGGTTTACCAACAAGATTCAACAAAATATTAATGATGGAAATCTCTATAATTATATTGGTCTTTGTGACCTTTGAACCCCCTTTTAAAACGTCCACTATGCAATGAAATCTCGATAAAGTACATCTATCAGTTGATTGCTGCATCCTAATTGGTCGATTGATATGACTAATAGCTATAACTAATTCCTACGATGACCACTTCATCTAGTGACTCAATCATCAGTTAGTTCAAAATTCAATGAATTTAAGTAAAAAGTCTCTTATATATATTGGTCCTTATTGACTAATAGTCTCTAAATTATCTCCTCTGTGTTGGTCTAAGATCAAATCAGTAGAGACATTAAGGACGAACACATCGCCTTTTGCCATTATCGTCAATGTATCGATGAAATTCCTATATTTCTCAGATAATACTTATATTAGTCAACTGATCAAAATAACTAATATAACATAAATATTTCATAGCGACGACTAATTAAACCATTTGCAAATGCTCAATTAGCCAACCGCACCATCAGAAACACATATACAGTAAGTTTCTTAATTAATTTTTTAGTCAACTACCCTAGTTGACTAATAATTCGACTAGACTTATGGTCAAGTTCTGTCTAAATTGAATTTTACCTATGGCTTTTGTCACATGACCTTCTGTCTCTCCTTATTATTGTTCTCTTGATCTGCTTATGTAGATATCTCTACTATTTTTCTACCAAATTTTTTATCCCTTAGATGTACTAAATTTTTTCATCGCGCGCTCTTTTCGTGATACCCTTCTCACTTAACTTGTATCCTACCATTTCTTGGATATCTCATACCGCCCTTCTCCGATCTTCTATGGACCATCAAACACTCCATGTTTACGTACTTAAGTCTAGGCGCACATGGATAGACATACGTACTATATATAAGTTCTAGCAGACTCAGCTATGTTGCATCGTCCGATTTTCCTAGATTTAGACTGACTCTGTCATTGATTGCGTCATTAGTTGACTATTAAAATTTATCAATTAATTGCTCCAGTAAGGTCATGACTTAATCTGCTAGATCTCAAACACATCATCAGTTGGTTAGGTCATTTCTTAACATATTTGTTGATGACTATTTCATCGGTCGACTGTTTGATGATAATCTTCGACTTCTTCAAACTATGTCATTTCTAATGATTACAATAAAAATTTAAATCATTAGTCAACTCATTATATTTGTCAGTCGATTGAAATAGCTAAATAGTAATTTTTAGAAAAAAATTCCAGCACATTAATTTGACACTAAAACACCTATTCTAGGATGAAACTATTACCAAACTAAGGAAACTATGCTCGCCTAAAACATCAGTCTCTCTGTCACATCTCATCTACTAAGATTTTGTTGGTCTCAGATTGATTTTGATACGACTAATCAAATTAGATTAGGTCTTGTAGTTTACTAACCTTATGTCTAAGTATATAGAAACTTAGGAACATAAGAAATTGAACGAAAGACGCAGCGGACGAGAAGGAAGATATGAAAGAGAGTCGAGGGCCTCAGCGCATTCAAGGGATGAGAAACTGTGAAAGAGTACATTGGCTGACGAGAAAGACGTGCGAGGTGGTCTGAGAGACGAGAAACCGAGAGCAAGCTCGTTCGACGAAAGGACGGAAGATGGGTTCAAGTGAGTCCTATTCTGTATGTTAGAAATCACCCAAGCGAACGCTGGAGCGAGCTGGATGGAGCCGGACTAGTCAACATGACTGGTCTAGG
>JBBPFP011008122.1:0-13579 GCA_037974795.1 Kaempferia galanga | reverse complement strand
GCTAGGCTAACTTAGCAGACGGAAAGGAGTCGATCGGACGAATGTCCAAGAACGATCGGACGGATAGATCTCCTAGTAAGCAGAAGCTAAAGGCAGGCCGACCGAACGAATAGAGATTAACCGACTGGAGAAGCAATAGTCCAAATATGTCAGTCGAACGAGCGCCGACAGAATAAACGTCGCCGACCGAACAGACAAACTGGCCTACCGTTGGGATAGTGATCTAAATATGTTCAGTCAACCAGTGGATTTGGCCCGACACAGTTGCAATCCAAATACGGAATTAAAAACTCCCATCGAACGGACGGGCGCGTTCGGTCGTCCAGTATGATTATAATATAACGCTGATCCTCAGAGTCAGAACACAGACCATCCGAGTCAGAGCACAGACCATCAGAGTCAGAGCACAGACCATCGGAGTCAGAACATAGACCCTCAGAGGCATTCCCGAACGCGTAAGTGATTTGGCCATTCAGATATCTCGGATCAACTTCGCGGCTCAGATTAATACACTTAAAGGTGTCAGGTCACAGACTGTCATGTACGAAACATGATGTAAATCTCTGACACCTGTTTAATAAGCAACGCACCCGATGCAAACAAGCATTTGAGCTTATGTGGCAACCTACCATTTGTAGAAGCCACACGTGGCCACCCATCATTGGTTAAGACACTTCTCCAATGATGAAAGCCCGTTATAAAAAGGGTCCTCGGTACTCATGACAAGTAAGTCTTCTCAAGTATTCCACAACCTTCTCAAAGTACTATTGGATCCAGATCTGAAAACTGACTTGAGCGTCGGAGTACTAAAGAGGAGGACCCCATCCCCTGTTTGGTAGCTAATGCTTTGTTGTTTTGTGCGATTATCCTCAGGAACCAGGTGATCCGGTGCATCTCTCTCTTTTCATCATTCTTCGTAATCTCGATTCATCGTCCCCAAGGTGCTCCAACGTAGCCGTGTCCCAGCTATCCATCTGCCCTAGTTCGAAGCAGGATCATCCATACCCTTATTTTCCTAGACATAGATTTTTCTTCTTAGACCCTTTTTCTTCATTTGTTTTTTTTCCCAAGGGTCTTCTCCATTTTATAAAGCCTTGATTTCAAAACATGATTTTCAATCATTAAATCCTCAAGCTTAGATTTTTTATGATTCACTTGAGTGTTTTTCTTTCATGACACACATCTACATTTCTTAGAGTTCTTGTTTAAATTCTTTTCTACTTTCTTATACATAGGTAAGATAGTTCTAGCATATTAGGACTTGTAATTTTCCTTAGATTTTCATACTTTCCATTTTCATGATAAATAGTACTAAAATGATGAAAGTTATTTCTAACATGCATTTAATCATGACTTAAGTAAGTACCATTAACTAATTATACCTTAGTTTTGTTCTTGGAAGCTCCCATTTTATATAAGCTTCCTCCTTTGTTCTTGGTCAGATGGATATTAGTTTCGATAATGCCTCTTTTGATTGCAATAGAAATACACAATGTGCTACTTGCCCTTTCATATCTTTGGGTCGACATCCTTTGATGTTTCCTTCGCCTTGGGTGCCACTTGATCTTTCTTCTTGGCCAATTTTGGATACTTGCTCTTATATTGACCTTTTCCCCTACACTTAAATCAAATGATATGATCTTTATTTTTGACAATTGAAATTATTATACATTTTCTTGTAGAGGTGGCACATTCTTCATTTGATCTAGAAGTTAAGGTTTCTTCTTGTTTCGGTATCAATGAACTACGCTCCCCCTCAATCCTTGAGGTGGATGTCTCCTCAACTTTATCCTTGGATGTTGAATGCCTCTTAATCTTTGAATCCTCAAGTATATAAAATAAAGAGTTTCCCTCTTTGCCTTTGTTATTATTTTCCATTGAGGATAAATCTTCATGAAGTTTTGTCAATTACTCGATAGTTCCTTGACATCTTGATATTCTCCAATTTTGCATAAGATGGTGCTTAACAATAAATTAACCAATAATTTGGTTACTTTGTCATTAACTTTGCATCTCTTGATTTCTTCTCGGTCCATTTCTTCTTCTTGAGGAACCTCCCTTTGCTATTACTTAGAGCTTAAAATCCTTCTATTAGAGCAACCCATTGCTCTATCTCCATAATGAAAAAATTTGACTTTTGATTTTCAAAGATTGAAACTTCCCAATTTGAATGGTAAAAGGTGCTTGGATATCATATCTGAATCCATCTTTGAACTCCATTTTAAAGTTGAGCTCTTTTGATGATAAGTTTTTGACCTTTGAAATTAGGGGTTCACTTCAACTTCTTCTTCTTCTTTCTTTAGCTCTTTCTGACGATTAGTTCAAAGAAGAGTGGTCTCGCTCTGATACCACTTATTAGGACATGTAGAAAGCTAGAGGGAGGGTGAATAGTTGTGTTTGTTTCTTCGATGATGATTTGCAGTGGATATCTTGAAGCGAAGATTCATCAATGCTAACATTTAGATTTTACTTGGTATCCACCTCTATAAAGTGACTGATATAAGGGTGCACTCCTCATACTCACAAATACATTATGAAAACCTCCTTCCTGGAGCTGGAGAAGTCTCATACAAGTACAAACACAAGAATACACAAAGAAGAGAGGAAGCAAATACAAATGGAAATAGAAAATAATTTTACAATACTTGAATCTTACTTAGCTTGCTTTCTTCTTACATAGAAAATGTATTTTCATGCTTGGAAAATGCAGTAACACTTATCTTCAAGAACTCAAGAACTGTCACCACTAAACCTCTTTGAAACCGTCCTTTAAACGTTGTTGCTCGGGTTGATTTCTATCTATCAGTCGGCTAATTTGATAAATTCAACCATTAAAACTTGTAGAACAACTCTTATTTGACCTGTTTGATTATATTAGTCATTTGATTTCCCAAATTAGTTGAACTGATTTATTTCTGTTTCATTCTAGACCAAATCAATTCGATTGGTTTCCAAATTAATTTGGCTAGTTTCCAAATCAATTAGATTGATTTCCAAATCAATTCGACTGATTTCCATATCCATTAACTGATTCCCCAAATCAGTTGAATCAAATTTGCTTTTGCTTGCTTCTGGACCAAATTGATTTAACTGATTTTCCCAATCAGTTAAATTGATTTCCTAATCAATTGAATCAATTTCCAAATTAGTTGAATCAATTTGCTTTTGCATCATTACCATCCTTGCATTTGATCCAATGACCTTCAAGGATCGATCTGATGACCTTCAAGGACTTTCCTTCTCATTTCAAGTGTTTGGTCTTCCATGATCCATTTGGGTTTTCCTTGTCGTGCTAAGTGTCTGGTCCTTGATGATCCACTTGGACTTCCCATGACCAAATGGTTCTCCATGACTTACCTGAAAATTTCTCTTACCAACTTTCCATTGGACTTCTAATCACCAAGTATTCGGTCAACCTTGATTCACTTGGACTTTTTTTACTTAATCTCCAGTTAGGACTAGTCACTTGATAGATTTCCACCCTTCTTAACCTCAGTTAGGGCTTTCCTTTACTAATATACAATCCTCCTGATCCACTTAGACTTTCCTTTGCCTAACTCTAGTTAGGACTAGTCACTCGGTAGACTTCCATCCTGCCTAACCTCAATTAGGACTTTCTTTTGCCAACGTACAATCCTCCATGATTCTACTTGACTTCTCTCACACACATTGTCAAATATCGAAACTCAAGCTTGAGTTAATCCAAGCTTAGTCAACTTGGTCAACCTTGACCCAAGAATGATTGCACCAACAAAACCTCTAAACCTGAATCCGAAACTGAATAACCTAATCAATCCAAATAATCCGATTAAAAATGTCTTTTTTCCTACTATATTCTCTAATTTTCATTTTTTATCTTGATACTTTATCATCATGATCATACTAACCTTGATATTGATATACATAATTTTTAATATAAAATTTAATTTAATTCTAAAAAATATACTAAACTCTACATTCAGGTCAACCCGATTCAACCCGAACTCGATCTGATCCTAACATAATCCGAAAACCTCCCAATCTAAACCTCAAAAGCCTCAACCCGAATTTGAAAATTTCCAGGTCGACTCTGATATGGTTGGTTGGTCAGGTTTATATTTGATATCCTTAAATAAAATGGCAAGAGTTTGAATCACAGTGGAGGCTATTCTAGATGTCAACATTTGAGTGTGTATAAGCTGTGCTTCATATTTATCTAATTGATAAACTAAGGAGATACCAATTGTTTCTACTACCCCTCATCCTTCCTCCTTCTATAGTTCAAGCTCGAGCTAAAAAAATAAAAATAAAAAATAAAAAAAAAAGAGATAAGAGTATCTATAGAGAATATAATCAGAAATCTATAATAAAATACGATCAAAACGATTGAATACCTAATACCACAGATTTAAAATCATTACAAACTCTTAGTTTTGTTTTCTATTGTAATTATTATTATTATTTTTGCTTATTATATGAATGAAGATGTCTATCTTCAGGATTAGGATTATTTCGAACACCTCGATTATTAAAAAAATATATAATAGGATTAAAATAAAAATATCTTAAAAATAAAATATAAGATGAGAGTCCTTTTGATAATAAAAAAGAACTTGTGGTGTTCCTCTAATTATTGGTCGTCTAAGTGTGGCGTTCCTCTAATTATTATATTATTTTCCTAATTATTATGTTATCATAAGCATAGTCATTTCAACTATTTAAAATCAATGACACGGATCTTATGAAAATTATGTGATTAGTAATATTAAATTATGCTTTATTATGTTAACTAATATTTGGGTAACAAGACTCTTATTTTAAATTGTTGATAAAATATTTTCAAATCCTAACCCCTCTCATTATTAAATTTTGACTATTATGATTACTTAAAAATCAAGTTGATTAAATTTTACTTTAGTCTTAAATTAAAGTTACAAAGTGGCATGTGATTTTTTTTAAATATTATTATTAGCTGCTAAGATTACTAAATTTGTAAATATTTTTGCTATTTTAATATTCAGCTAGTTTCGATATAATTAAATAAGTATTGCGTGTTGAATATTCATGTAATTTAAAAAATGCATTAGCAAGCTGTTAAATATTAAAATTTTCATTATTTTTATTATTTAATATTCCAAAAATAAAATATCCTGAACTATTTTTTAAAAATATATTTTAAGGTAAAAATAAAAGACAGGAACAATTAGTAATTGTATATTTTAAAATAAAAAAGTCACCCATATTTTTTACATATTATATTTAAAAAAAATCAAAATCACAAATTACTTCACATTATAGTGATTTTAAACAAATCTATTATACCTTATAATACAAATTAATTTTGATCTAGATTATTAACTAATTTTTAAAATTAAGTTAAAATAATTGTTAATAAATAAAAAAAA
Source organism: Kaempferia galanga (assembly GCA_037974795.1). NCBI lineage: Eukaryota > Viridiplantae > Streptophyta > Magnoliopsida > Zingiberales > Zingiberaceae > Kaempferia > Kaempferia galanga. Next base: position 8,195 of record JBBPFP011008122.1, on the reverse strand, counting down.
TATATTTTAATTTAATCAAATAATTTTATATTATGTTATACCAGTTTTTAACTAAAATTATTATAAGAATAGGAGTATTTTGTAATAAAAAATAAAATATGGTATATCTTTTAGACTGTCTTTTGATATCTTTTAGACTATGGCCAGCTTATCTTTTTATAATCTGATATCTTTAAAATGTTTTTTTAATTAAAATAAAATCAAAGAAATTGTCAATTTCATGAACCATCTTTTTTTTCCCCCCTTGATCTAATTTTCCACCTAATATTATATATTATATATATATATACTATTCTTAATTTCCCTTTCATTATTTCTTATTTTTTAAAACATATTTTTAATTGTCGCGTCGAACAGCTCCTCTCTCTCCCTCCCTCAGCGTCAGCGATTAATGGCTTCCAACTCCTCTCCACTTCCCCTCTCCCTTCTCAACTCGCCTCGAGAACTCAACTCCAACTCCTTCACCGGAACCGCTTCTTCCGCCGGGCCGGCGTTCGGCTGGCGCTATCCCAGATCGTCTCAAGCGAGGTCGGCCGCCTCTCTCTTTTCCGTCCCTGGATCTGCGCTTTGACTGTAGATCTCGCGTTTTCTCCCTCAAGGAATGGAGAATTCGGGGCGGGCCAATGTTTTCTGGACGGAAACTGGGTAGCTCGTTCGTAAAGGTGATTCATTTGACCCATTCCAGCACTCGTTTGCGTGTTTGGCTTTATTTGCATTGTCTGCACCGAACGATTTGTGATTCTTGTGGCGCAGGCGAGGGGTTACTGGTGGTATCTGGTGCTGTAGAAGGCTTGTTTGGCCTTTTCTATGTTTCTTCTCTGAATGTTATTGGTTTATTTAGGCAGTCACCGAGATGGCTCCGAAGACTCGTAGTTTCCTTCATCTTTTGGAGTGGCCCAGGACGTCGCAGAAGAAATTGTTCCCTGATGGACAGGCTTCGATCGGTAAGTCCATTTGCTAGCTTCTCTGAGGCAAAACTGCCTTCCTTATCCTCTTATTATTTTTCTTTGCAGAGGACAAAAGTCAGGACAAGATCGATGGCCATGATGATAAGCCAGTACCAAATGTTCCTCTGGTCAGTTAATACTGCTCATGTGACTCATTGTTCATTCAATTTATTATTTTTTTTTTTATTTTTTTTATTTTTATTTTTTATGATTTAGAACTTTGCAATCTGTTTGACAGATTGATGAGGATGAGAAATCAGGAGTATCTAGTGTAAGAGATATCAATGGACATAGCTGTTCTTCTTCAGTGGTTGACGAAGAGGGAAGCAGGACTAAGGCTCCTGGAGTTGTTGCCAAGCTTATGGGTCTAGAGTCGATGCCCTCATCAGGCATTTTTTTGAGTGACTCGCATAACATTCAAGATAATCCTGGCCAAAATCAAAGAAACAATTCAAGTTATGTTATCTTGAAAGCTGGTGCTAACTCAAGAACACTAGATTTATGGTCCCAAAAGATGCCAGGCAGTCCAATTGAGAGGTTCCTGGTTGAAGCATTGCCTCCTAGACTAGTAAAATCTATCTCAGTTACACGCCACAAATTGCTATCGCCAGTCAAAAATCTTGGATTGGACTCTGTTAAGATTAGTGAAGCAGAAGTTCAAAAGAAAACCAAGAGTAAAGTTCAACCTTCTAAACGACCCCCAAGTCCTTCAGAAATTTGTGATTCAACAAAGGTTATAGCTACTCCTCCAAAGCCATTGAAGGCTTTAGAATTGCCTGGAAGACGTATTCAGTCAGTTTCTTTGAAGTCTTCCAGATCACAAGCCTTATGCAGGAGAGACGCTTCACAAAATGATAAATCTTTGCCATCAAAGGATGAATCGTTGAAATCTGGTGCAAAAGAAAAGAACAAATCAGTTTCTCTTGCTATTCAAGCAAAGTTGAACGTCCAAACAAGGAAAGGCATAAGACCAAGTACCAGCGACAAGTTTGTTTCACAGGAGGATAATGAATTTCACTATAAGAAACCACTAAAATTTCAGTCTAGTAACCAAACACATACCCACATCAATGGGAATTCAGATGCTGATTCTCATAATGTACACCGACCAAACAAACAAGACTATCTTGTAACTAAAAGCAAGCTTGGCCAGAGACTATCATTCTCTGATACTAGTGAGGGAAATGCACTTTCTAGAGATGGTTCTTCTAGAAAGCAAAAATTAGAGAAGGATTGTGTAAGAAACAAAAAAGGACGGAACAGCATGATTAAAGGTTCAGAGGTATCTCATGTTGCCAAGGATCGATCCATGCCAAATTACAAGAAGATGGTATTAGTAGAGAACAGATCATATTGCAAAAGAACTGATTCTTTTGATAATTTACCACTAGACAAACAGAGAAAACATATCCGACATAATGTCGTTGTATCTGATCATTCAGGATGGACTAATGGTAAGGCAACACATGATAGAGATGTAGTGTCATTCACATTCACATCCCCTTTAACAAAACTGCATGAATATTCACCTCATTATCGGAATGAGGGTGGAAAAGAGGGGAAACAGAATGGTTACAGATTTTGTAGTTATTCTGGAAATTCAACAGATTCAGATGACAAAAATTTGTTGTCTCTCAACTGGAATGTGAACGATGGTGATCATTTAAGCTTTATTTTGGAACAAAGATTGAAAGAATTAGCATCTATGAGTGGATCACCTTACTGTAACTCAGTTAAAGATGCTAGTGTTGGTGCTCATCTCTCTGATTCAATAGATTCAGGTTCTACTTCCGATGCCCCTGGGGTTGCATATACTGATTACCAAAGTGAGTCTTTCCTCCCATCTTTTGATGATGATGTATGCAGCAGTGCCTCAAACTCCTCAGTGAATAGCGTTCGGGTTCCTTGCAAAAGAGATAAGCTGCAGGTTTGGTGCCCATATGCATAATAATTATTTGTATTGTATAATGTCATTCTACCCTTTTGCTAACTTTTTTTATTATGTAAAACTTAGTTCATTATTGATACGTACAGAAGAGTTATTACCATATTGACCTTATAATAACATATAACAGAACTGACCTTTCAAAATTGAAGGGTATTTCCCATATTTTCCTTGGTAAGCAACATATTATTCTTTATCAACAATGTTTTTACTATTTAGTCATTAGGCTACCTAATATCCTAACTATGAGCATCATTAATTGCACTAATATCTGTATCTTACTTTTGGTTTATTTTGCATCTGTTGGAAATAAAGACTTCTATTTCCTATTCGTAGTGCTATTGTTGAAAATGATGGGAACAATAGGCAGCCTAATAATTATGTTTTGCTTATTCATTAGGCTTATATCCTATATATACATGGATTCTAATATTCTTTGGAATCAATAACAATTTAATATGTTTCCTCTCCACTTGGTATTTGCATAAATTCTCTACTAGAGTTATAATTTTCTGTAACAAACATCGTAGAGGGGAGGCCACGAGTTTGATATGATGGCTCAGCCTCCCCTCTGCCCCCTCCATTATTGAAATTTTTAATTTTTATTATTCTTCTCTCTCTCTCTCTCCCTACCGCCCCCTGACTGCTTGAAACATCAATCCTCCTGTGTTCCTTTTTTCTTTTCCTTCCAACCTATCAGCTGATCTCTTTCCCACACCAAAATCCTTCACTCCTGATTTACTAACCCATGAACAAATCAAAAGGCTTATTATGCCACATTTGCATGAAAGTATGATTTTGAGGCAACCAGGATATACTTATACAGTTATACTTCTCATGCATATCTTTACCAAGTGTCTTTGCGAGATATTGCTCTTGCCATATGAACTAGTGAATCCATATAGTAATCATTATAAGTTTCACTTACTAAGGGGGTAATTTTTTGATATAGACATCATGAACATATAGCCTTAGCCTTAGTTCAACATGATGACCCATCTATGTTACATGATTCACAATATTCACTTTGGCTCTAGTTGCTTCTGAACTCTGAGCTATAAGCAGATAGGCACTTACTAGCAAGCGAAGTAACAAGTATTTTAACTTGGCTTTCCTAGGTTTATATTTTTAGTTTTTGCAATTGAGTCAAGAATTGTGGGATGGGCCGAGAGAGCTATAGGATTGTTTTAGACATTTCTGACATACTTTTAGTTGATTGACATAGGTAGAAGACTGTACATGTCTGCTTGATAGCCAAAACTGCCACATGATCATAGTGTAAATCCATAGGGTGGCATAATGGAGGGGCTTGAAGAGCTACTATTGTTTCATTTATTTTGAATATGGAAAAGCTCAATATGTATGAAACTTCTTTTAATCCTCAAAACTCTGTGAACTATGGTACTGAAGAATAGAAGTCTCATTCTTCAACTGGTTGTGAATAGTCGTTGGCACTTACATTCAAATCTGTGGTACTTGTAAAATTTACAGTGGTGTATAGGTAATGTTTAGATGGGAGCGAATGCACTGATAAGCAAATGACATTTTATTTTGTCATATTTGCATGTATTTGTGTGAAAGTATGCCTGCTCTCTGTTGGGTGATTTCTTTGATCTCTTTCCCACCTATGGGATGATTTTTTTTGGCAGATTTCACAACCTTTTATGTATTTCCTAAACCTTCCAAAATGATTCTGTGTTTAGAATAGATTCGTTATTCCTAAAGATGCGGCATGGTTTTATTAAATCCCCTTTTGCGGCAGCATTGCAAAATTTCCAAAAATAATTTTCATAGTGGTTAATGTTCTTGTCTCGCATTCCCCTTTGTATACAAATGAAACCTAATCTTGTCGCTGTTAGTAAGTTGCTTGATAAACTCTACAACTGATTTTGTCATAACTGTTTGATCAGGGAAGAAAAAGGATCGGTTCCTACTGCAACATTGAGGATCAAAGTGAAATTGAGCATCAAGGTCAGAGCCCATTCTCCTCTGAGAGCTACCAAAATTTCGATGGTAATAACATATAGGTTCAGAAGTTAGATGAATCTTACCTGATTTCCCTTTTATGGATGTGGTGCTCCCTAAAAACTAAAATTCCGAAATGTTGAATTTTTAGGTACCAGGACCAATTCTTCTAATTATTCTTCTCTCTCCAAAGATGCTGAGTTTGATTCCACGTACAAAACTGGGCCAGCAGAATCTGAGGTAGAATTATCTACATCATCATCACATAAACAGGCCATAGACTTAGACGAAGATCTAGCCTCCGAAATCGGCAGAATAGATAATGCTTACATTTGCTGGGATGAGCTGGATTATGTGAAGGAAATATTGAATAACTGGGAAATTATTTCAGATGATTCAATTCTCAGATGCATGGACCAATCTAATGAGAATCTTGATCCCCATCTCTTTGGGAAGTTAGAAGAGAATCAAATCTCAGCTCATGTAGATGAAAGTCAGATAACGAGGAGGAAGATAATATTTGATGCTGTGAATGAATGCTTGTCTACTAAATGTAGTGTTTACTTCCGAGCAGGATTCCAAATGTGGGCAAAAGGTATCATGTTTGTCAGGAAAGACTTGTCCGAAGAACTCTACAATGACATATCAGGATGTGTCTGCGGGGAGGACTGGATGGTGGATGAGCTTGTGTATAAAGATATGAGTGCTCGTCTAGGCAGGTGGATCGATTTCGAAATCGAAGCTTTTGAAGCAGGAGTAGAGATCGAAAGGTGGTTGCTCGATACCTTGGTTGATGAATTTTTCAAGGAATTTTAGATTTTCCTTACTCCAGTGGATAAACGTCGGTGTAAATTTCTCTTTTACTCCTTCCACCTAAATGTTGTAATAGCAACAATATGATTCTTCGGGTAACTTTAAATCAGGAAAAACTAGCATAGAAAAGGCTTTCACTGTGCATCCCTGTGAAGGTTTCAGTTATTGGATCAGAGCGACGGTAAAAGAAATGAATCTTGACCGTCAATCGATAAATGGTTGAGATCTATTTCTAATGGCGGTAAAAGCTCCTCCAAAAAACACCGTGAAACCTTCTTTGTATTAGTTTTCCCCGCCTTTAATTTCAACTGTCAGACTGTGATTATACATATTATTGCAAAGAAAAATATTTGCCTTTCGATGTGAGTGTCGACCATAGAAAGAAGTGTAGACCTTTAGAGCAGTCGATTTGAGGATGATTCAAAGGTCAAGTTATTTTCAATTGCAAAATTGTAATCCTAACAAAAGTTATTTAAGCCGTTAATTTTTATAATTTATTAAAAAAAAGAAGTTATTTTACTTTTTTTGAAAGTAAGTGGAATTTTATTAGGATAATTAGAGTTTTATAAAAAGTTTTTTTATTTTATATAATATAGGCCAGGTTATTTTAACGGAGCTTAGAATCCGGTCACTATCAGGAACATATAATAGTGAATCTATTCTCATTGGTCCTATCACAAAAAGAAACGCTACAAGAAATATTAGCTATTGAAATTTTCAACGCTAATCAATCTTTACGTTTGGTCGTCAAAATTTCACCATGAATTCATTTAGCGTCACTAAATTTAGTGATAGAAATAAAATTTTATCCTTAAATTAGCTGTGAAATTAATACTCTATCATTAAATTAACGATGGAAATAAATTTCCATTGTTAATTATAACTAATCGATTACTTAATGCGTTTAGCAATCGATTAGTGATGAAAATATTTGGTCGTCAAAATTTTTATCACAAATCCATTTAGCGGTGGAAATGAAAATCCGTTGCTAATTTAACGACTGAAATTAAAATTTATCACTAAATTTAGTAATGAAAATTAAACTTCATCGTGAATCCATTTAGCGACGGAAATTAATATTCCGTCACTAATTCAACAACGAAAATATTTGCGATGAAAATTAATATTTCATGGATAAATTAACAACAGAGCTCAAAATTCTATCGTTAAATTTAGCGACATATTTTCATTTCTATCACTAATTTTAGCAAAAATAACCCCCATAAAATGGATTCAAATTCTATAATACATTATAAATCCAACAACCATCAATATTCATCACAAAACAATATTCATTCAATAATTAAAAACAACATTCACCATCCACAACATTTAACAAAACAACATTCATCTTACCTATACAACAAAAAGCAATATTCAAATACACTTATCCATCACAAAGACAATCAAATGATTCTAATTTCATCACATCACATCACGTCTATTAAAAAATAAATACACTCATCACTTCTTTAGCTTCTTCCTTCTCACCATTCCATCATACAGTAAGTATAATGGTCTAACAAAAACAAGAACATGCATGATTCAAATTAGTTAAACAAAAACAATATGATAAGTTTAACACTATATTTTCTATTTTGTAATAATCTCATATATGAATCTAAAGTTAAACTACATATTAGTTGGATAATATGGATTATACAAAGGCAAAACTACTCATCAGAAAATGCATAAACTGAAAAATACAAGTTTAACATATTTTAAAAAATATACCTTAATAAGTGTTTGGATATCTGCTGATGGTGATAGAATATAATCTCAAATCCAAGTTTTCAAGTACTAACCTTTTATCTACATTATTTCTGAAAAGATGCAATACAATTAGAGATGCATATATTATCAAAATTAATATACCTACTTTGCATGTTTTATGAGTGATAAACAAAAAAACTAAGTTGAAGGTCAACACACTTCAGCAGAACTATTGCTATTAAGAGCTATTTATCACTAGTGTTGGAGTCCTAAGTCTCATGTGAGTCAAAACCATGTGGCATTGAAAAATTAGGACTTACTAATGGAAAGCGAGATATGAATTCTTGCATTTGTCGCTCTATTGTCGTCTTTACCTGATCTTCCATCCACTGCTCACTAACCTAATCTTTCATCGATTGCTCTAATATTGTCACCCGATTCCTCAATTCTTAATTTTCTTGTCTTAACGTTTGAACTTTAGTAGATGATGAACTAGGACAAGCCTTGAGCCTAGGGGCCATCACAAGATTATATACAACTTTTTCACGAGAGCCAATGCCATATAGAGAGTTCTTTTTTCCTGCAACCAGCAACCTCATCATCATCATCATCATCATCAACAACAACAATAACAACAACAACAACCAAGCCTTATCCCACTAGGTGGGATCAGCTATATAGATCCTTTTATGCCATTGAGTTCTATCTCCTACTATATCATCATCTATACTTAAATAAATTTTATTTTATTTTATTATTGTAACTAAGTCTTTTTCGGTCTTCCTCTTCCTCGTTTGATATGTGTGTTTGTC
>JBBPFP011008016.1:0-13580 GCA_037974795.1 Kaempferia galanga | reverse complement strand
AAGGCGTAAATAGGATGAATTTTAATAATTTTCAAATTTTAGGACTTGTTTGTTTTTTTTTTCCCTTGTAGACGATATTATGAACAGTTGTATTAATTTTTCACTTGTCTTGTTGTATTAGTTTGAAGGTTAATATATACAACTTTTCAGAAAGCACAGGTCTCACACGTCGGATACTCATTATATTACTATATTCTTTTTATTAACGTATATTTATATTCATTTTAACAGTAATAATTATTATTTATGAGTATCCATTCATTTTTATTTTTTATATTTATTTATTTATTATAAAATTGGTTAATTATTTGGGTTTAAAGAATTGAACGATATTAATATATTGGTGTTATAACACATATTCACATTAGTTGTAATACCATTTTAGTAGTGAATGGGGATGGTAATGGTTTGGGTTGGATTTTATATCCTCCGTTTCTATATCCATCGGGTATAGAATTTTCGATGGATATATTCATACTTATTAAAGAATTAGATATTTTCTATATTTAAAATTTTTCTTATTTTTATCTAACTATTATCATTCAATAAAACTCCGCCTATGACGACCTAGTCATAGTCGGTCCCAAGTCTGGATAAAGGAGAAGAGTTGCGTTAGGTTGTCAGTCAATGTTAAACTTTAGCAAAATTTAATGAATGGATCCATTAAACTATTGCGCTAATGTTAGGTTGTTCCTCGTAAAGAACGCGTTGTAGGGTCCGAATGTAACGTCTCGGCAAGGGCTGCTACATCTCCATAACTTGGGTGTAGTGATAAATATGCAAGAGTTCGCGTTACAAGGTCTGACTGTAATGTATCAGCAAGACCTGCTATATCTCCATGAGAATTTGGGTGTATTGTTAAATAGACAAAAGTTCTCACACTATAGGTTAGATAAGAATAAAGATGATAGGAAAACTAAAAGTTTAATATTTGGAACAGGGAACATAGGGACCCTCACTGGTAAATCAATATAGATAGTAGATACGATAATTAGGAGAAAAATTAATATTTTGTGTGTACAGGAAACAAAATGGGTAGGCGAGAAGATAAGGATGATAGAGAACTCGGGTTTTAAGTCATGATACATAGGAAAGAGTAAAATAAGAAATAGATTGGGTATTAGTGTAGGTAGTTCGTTAAAATATAAAGTTGTATGAGTAGTTAGAAAAGGGGATAGAATTATAACCCTTAAGATAATAGTGGCAAAGGAAACTATGAACATAATTAGCGTATATGCACTACAAGTAGGATTAGATGAAGCTATTAAATCAAGGTTTTGGGACGACTTAGATGAAGTATTATAAGACATTCGGCTAAATAAAATGATTTTAATAGGAGGTGATCTAAATAGGCATGTTAGAGTAAAAATGAGGAATATGAGAGGTATATAAGGGTTATGAGTTTGGAACAAGAAATGAAGAAAGAAAATTTATATTAGATTTTGCAATAGCATATGACCTTATGTTAGCTAATATGTTTTTTAAGAAAACAGAAGAACACTTAGCTAATCGCATTCAAAAGCGGGAATAAAAAATCGTAAATTGACTTTCTTATGGTTAGAAAGAGGGATAGAAAGATTTGTAAAGATTGCAAGGTTATTAAGAGAGAAATTTTAACTACTTAACATAGGTTATGAGTGTTGGATATGTGTCTAAAGCATAATATCAATAGAAAGAAAATATATATGACTCATAGAATTAAGTGGTGGATGTTGAATGATGAGAAGTAAAATATATTTAAGGAGAAGGTAGGAGTACATACATTAGGTGAAATATACGGTGATTGTAATATAACATGAGATAAGATGGTATGAAAGTTAAAAATAGTAGATAAGAGTATACTTGGTGAGTCAAAGGGACATCTACCTCTAAGTAAGGAATTTTGGTAGTGGAATGAGAAAGTACAAGAGAAAGTGAAGGAAAAATGAACAACTTATAAGGAATTATATATTTGTAAGAATGAAAAAACTTTATAAAATATAAAATAACCAAGAAAGAAGTTAAGAAAGTAGTGACTGAAGTAAAAAATAAAATTTTTGAATAATTATATCACTAATACATTGCACTCATTCAAGACACAATATTGTGGTGCATGTTGTTTGTAGATGATATTTTTTTGATAGATGAAACAGGCGAAGGAGTAAATACTAAACTAAAATCTTGGCGGCAAACACTAGAAGGGACAAGGTTTTAGACTTAATAGAATAAAAATAGAATATATAAAATTTATGTTTAGCAATATTAGACATAATGAGACAATTGTTAAGATAGAAAATGACGAGTTGTGTGGAACTGAGAGTTTTAAATATTTAAGATCATTTTTGTAAAATAATGGAGGGATTGAGAGAGATATGTTATATAGAATACAAGCAGGATGGTTGAAATAAAGGATAGCATCGAGTATTTTATGTCATCGTAAAGTACCTATTAAACTTAAAGAAAAGTTTTACAAAATCGCAGTTAGACTTGCAATGTTATATGGAGCTGAATGTTGGGCTATGATTCGAGCACATGAGCAGAAGATGAGAGTTGCAGAGATGAGGATGTTAAGGTGGATGCGTTGACATGCTAGGATAGACATAATAAGAAATGAGAGCATTAGAGAGAAAGTTGGAGTTGTATCTATTATGGGAAAACTCTGAAAGATACGTTTAGGATGGTACGTGCATGTACTTAGACGACCAATAAATGCTCCAGTTTGGTAATGTGAAACTATGACAAACACGCACATCAAACGAATAAGAGGAAGACAAAAAAAAGAGTTGGTTAATAATAATAAAACAAGATAAAATTTATTTAAGTATACACGATGATATAGTATGGGATGGGATAGAGCCCAATAGTGTAAAAGAATCCATGTAGCCGACCTCACCTAGTGGGATATGACTTGGTTGTTGTAGTATAGTGCTTTTGTCGGCGACGAATTTTGATTAGTAATCTATAGATAGCCTTCTACGGCGTATTAGGCACACAAAGATGAATAAATAAAGCATGACTATTACTGTTTGAACACAATTTAGCCTTGAGGCCATCACCTAACATTGCTCTCAGATTTGCATTTCCCAACTCTACTGCCAACGACACCGTGCTGTTTCACAGCTTTTGAGAATTAAAGGCCAGTCTACAGACTTATGAGCTAAGAGCAGGAAGATAAAGAAACTTTGAACAATTTTGGGTTCTTATTATATAATCATCTGCCAAGGAGTTCACGATATTGATGATTTTGCTGTGCTATTAGTCTTTTGCCAAGAAAACACTGAGTTCATGGATGTTTCATGATTTTACTGAGATATTAGTGAACCTCTACTTTCTGTTCATCATTTCTCAGATGAAATCTAATATAACTATTTGTTCTTATTAGGATTGTCCCTATTAAATATGTTTTAAAACTATAAGTTCTAAGACCCCTTTGTACCCTCCTGTAGTGAGTGCTCTCCCAATCTTCTGCACTAAAAAATGCTGGATCTACAGTGCTATAGTTGATCATTTACTAGTCTAAAGTTTCAGCTCAGAACTCTTAAAGAATCTTGTGCTCCCATGACTTTGTCGTAGGTTATGTGACTGAGCACAAGGCTTCTGGCTGTAAGAACAAATGCTTTTAGGGTTGCCGAGTAGATTCATACTTGCATCAAGTATTATACTTTTCTCCGTGTATCACCATAAATGAGTTGTATGGAAAGAAATAGTAGTCTTTTGGATTTTGCCAATCATGCTAATTTTGTGCATCTTGACTTAGTTATTGATGCATGGAAGTGTTGTAGTTGATGCCTTTTTCCATTTCCACTCTAAACAATTTTTTGAGTTCCATACCCAACCAAGCTTCATAGTTTAATTATGGTTTCGTGAGGACTGCTATGTACATTGAAGTTTGACTGTGAATTAAGTGTAAGATGTAGTTTTCCATGTATACTTATAGTTCAATTGATCTCATTATCTTTTCTCATTATCCATCTAATGCTTCATGATGACTATGAGACAAACTAGAAGCTACATAGCCATGTCTTGTCTTCAAAATCTGGAACTCAGAATCACAATAGTTTCTACTTCTGCTACATCCTCTTCTCTTAATACAATAGTTTTTAGTGTACTACTAATTTTCATTTGCTATAGGTGTTTGAACTTCTTCGCGAGCAATTATGGTATACGCCTAATTCCAGCATATACATAAAACTCATTGTCATGTTAGGGAAATGCAAACAGCCTGAAAGAGCCCATGCACTTTTCCAAGATATGGTTGACGAAGGCTGCATCATAAACCATGAGACATATACAGCTCTCGTATCTGCATACAGTAGAAGCGGCCTGCTTGACCAAGCATTTGCCTTGCTTAACAAGATGAAGGTTACAGATGGCTGCCAGCCTGATGTTTATACATATTCCATTCTTATAAAATCCTGTCTTCAAGTCTTTGCATTTGACAAAGTTCAGCTTCTTCTATCTGATATGGAGAGCCAGGGTATAAAACCAAACACCATAACATACAACACTCTGATTGATGCTTATGGCAAAGCGGGAAGGTAAATCGTTAGGGCCTATTTGGTAATCTAGAATGGAATCAAAAGTGGAGGGAATGCGAAATGACTCATCAAATGCTTTTGTTTTGTTAGGCAGTCACTTATCTTCTTTAGAAATTCTATACTTCAACGTTTGCTTTCCATTTTTTTCATCACCCTAATTAACCTGACACTGTTGGCTCTTGACTGTCTGGGCGAACTCTTTCTCTCTGCCAAAGACCATCTATCCCTGAACTTTGGTTTGTTTTAATCAGAAAACATGTCAGCTTGTAAGCATTATGGTGTAGAACCAATATGCTAACTGCCCCAGTGCATCATGAGGTTGAATCTGGGCAAAGCAGAGAAAAATGCCCTCTTTTGCAGTGGCCAACTGCAGTTTCCCAATTTACCTCTTCACAGATAGCCGTGGGGCCAGCTGTGTGGGGCCGCTGGTGGCAAATTTCACCTTTTGCTACAATATCCTAAATAAAACTAAAACAACTTCACACCACATTTAGCTGACTGCAGTTTTTCTTTATATTTTTGTTTGGTCTTTGAGAAGGAAGACAAACACTCAACTCTCTGGTTCTTTTCCCCCTTGCTTGATAGGTTTGTGGAGATGGAATCGACACTTATGGAAATGCTCTCCCGCAAAGAATGCACACCTGATGTTTGGACAATGAATGCGACACTTCGAGCATTTGGAGGCAGTGGGCAGCTTGAGACGATGGAGAAGTGCTATGACAAGTTTCAAAGTTCTGGTATATCACCTGATATCAAAACCTTCAACATACTTCTTGATTCCTATGGCAAATCCAAAAGGTATGAGAAGATGGGCGCGGTCATGGAGTACATGCAGAAGTACTACTTTTCCTGGACACTGGTGACTTACAATGTTGTCATTGATGCATTCGGGAGGGCAGGAGATCTAAAACAAATGGAATACATCTTTCGTTTAATGAAGTCGGAAGGGATCAAGCCAAATTGTGTTACGCTTTGTTCACTTATCAGAGCATATGGAAGGGTAGGTGCTGGGAGTAAGATAAAGGCTGTATTGAGATTCATTGAGAACTCTGATGTGATGCTAGACGTGGTGTTCTTCAACTGCTTGGTGGATGCATATGGCAGAGCAGGGCTTTTGGCTGAGATGAAGGAAGTGCCGGAGATGATGAAGGCCCAAGGTTGTGCCCCTGACAAGATCACCTACAGCACCATGATCAAGGCTTATCTCAGTAGAGGAATCAATGGCCGTCATGTTCAAGACATTCGGGATCTAAGTAAAAGCAATATCGCTTGAACTAATTGGGGCATCCAGTATTTTTGGTGCTAAAGTTATGGTAGTTTCATCTCCAGCTATTAAAGTTTTTCTATTGATTATGTTTTGAACAAATAGAAATGAGAGAAATAGAGAGTTAACTAATTGATCTTCCCAGCTTAGTTCAACTAAAATTTGGATGCAGTGATATTGGATCCTTTTCGTAGTTTACTTAAGTTTGTGGGGACAGCTAGAATTTAAACAAATTTTCATAAAAATGTATGAATCTAAATTTTGTAACTTTTGTTAAATATGAATTTAAGATTTAAATATTTAGTAAAATCAAATTCTGACTTCATGAATCTGAACATTCATTTTATACTAAGATTTTCAAATATTTTATTAATTCAAAAAAAAATGTTGAGCAATAAATGCATATCAAATTCCTGCTAACAAATGTTAGAATTCTAAATTCCAATTCCCTATTTAAAGAGACCCAATTCAAGTTTCTTTGTCTTTTTTTTTTTTTTTTTTTTTTTTTTGCTCCAAAATGTTGTTTATCAAACTATTTAGTGAAATAGATAGACAAATTAAATATTCATAGTTTGGCCTAATGAATGTATATAGGGATATCATCTAAAAAAGTATATGATAAGATCACCGTATTGTACACATACTCTAATACTTTGACACTCGATACTTCGAGTCAACATTCAACATCCCTAGTCACTCATATTTGGCTTAATACATATACATGTTGGATGTTCATAATCTAGTCAAGTAACGGTGACCAGAATGATGCAATCAGTAGGTTTGTTCAATCTTTACAAAGACCACAAATTCTAAGGAACTTTTACTGCATTTGTTATTTTGTTAACAGCCACAAAGCTAGCAAACAATCTTACTGTAATTCATATATATGAGCAATCAAAACGATCAGTTCTTAGTAGGACAAGAACAACAATTGTTGAACTCAACAAGGGCACACCAAGCAGGTTGTCAAATTTAGAGAACATTGCTTCCAGAGAACGTTAATGGCTTCTCACTTCTTATGCATTCTAGACTCGGCAGAATTCTGATGGATTGGTGACAAAGGCAGTCTTGAAGAATCTGCAGATTCAAAATCAATCCTTCGTCCAAAAGGACTTCCATCATTCGCAGTTGACTTGCGTTTACCCTGAATAAATAAATAAAAAGATGCATTAGCATTCTTGATTTTATTTTATTTGTATCCTCATGATAATAGGGCAAGAAACAGTGCCTCCTCAAAACTGAAAATTGTCATTCTAATCATGATAAAACAGGTCGATACTTGAGATAACAACTGAAAATTCTGATTTATGTTATCCTCACTTTAGCAGAAGCACTTGCGGAGCGCTTATGGCTGTTGGATCCCTGTTGTTGCCTCTCTCTTTTCAGTAATTCTAGCAGCCTCTTGTTCTCTTCATCCAGCATTTTGTTCTCTTGGAAAAGAACCTTCACCTTGAATGATATGTAAAAACACAAGATTACTTATCATATGGATTGTGAATAGGCAGAATAAGGATGAGATGGATTTAAAACCTCTTCTTCAGCTCTGTGAAGATTTATCCTTAAATGTTCCTTGTCCTTGTTCAGGGACTCAATTTCGGTAGCCAATGATTCCAGCTATTAGAAAGGATTAAATAGATTATCAAAAGAAACAAACGTATATGTAATAACTAAGTGAATATATTTCTAAATGGTTCAAGACGGATGAGTAAATAACAAATCATTCATTTCAAGGGCAGAGAACCCAGAAATATTAAGCATTAGGTCAATGATAAGAATAGTGACTGATGAGTAAATTTTCAATATAATCGCAGTCATCAAAATAGAGAACATGGCATTTCAAATCAAAATATTGAAATTGTTAATCATGAAAAAAGTCCCTTTCAAAGGCTGTCAAGAGAGCCAGGAAGTGTCCACTAGCATAACAATCAGAAACATGAAGAGAACAAAATCTTCAAATGAATGTAACATAAGAAGAAACATCAAACATGATGTGAAATTTTTATAGCAAAACTGAAGATAATAATAGAAGAACATCAGTTTCTGTAAAGCAGACAAGCACTTTTCTTGCATAAAAATGAAACAAATGACAACGGATCAGATGAAACGATAGACTAGTTGGTCTCTCAAGCAGAATTGCATAAATACATACTATAACCAGGTAACTTTCTGTATGTCGGCATGGCTATGGACAGTTAAATCCTACACAGAAATGAAGTTAATGTTACATGATTCAGAGAAAGGCTTGGACAATTGGCCCCTTGAGCTGAACAATATAAATACATACTATTGCTATCAGATAATTTTATTGTGCCTACCAAGCATGATCAAGCTTTCACAATGAAACTGCAGTTTTAACTTGAACCATTGCATGCAAGCTCCAGTCAATACAATTTGCAGATATGAACCAGTGAGTCTTATACTACGTTGCATTGCATATCCATGCTTGTTAATTTTATGAGATTAGATTAGCAATTCAAAGAAAATTCCCTAAAAATCACAACCTAATCCCCATTATGAAAAAGATACTCTTTTTCATAGCTTTTGATGTTTTCCTATGCACATGAAGAAGGCAACACGGGGTAGCTTCAAACTGAACAGATTAAACATGCCCTTCCCTGTAATTGAATGCCCGAATGAAGTCAAACAAAAGAACTAGATTCTTTCCTCCTTATTCGATGGGTGTTGAAGCTCCCATTACCCGTCCACATCCAGAAATACTAGTATTGTTTTTCCAATATACCAAGAATAAATCTGCTTCCTCTGTGACAAGTCATCCTCAATTATTTGGATTTGCAACGCAATACCAACAGTCTATGATACAAAAAGTCTGTGTGAAGTTCGTTCATCAACAATGTTTGATACATTAGCTTCAGCGAGCAACCATAGGTTGAATAAACTAAGAATATACTCAACGACATGACCAAACCAAAATTTACTCCATCCAAAAGTAGCACTTGTGAGATTTTTTTTTTTATAAAGAAGATATAATTGTAATTTTGTGCATATTTGGGTTTTTTTCCCTCTAGTTCTCATAACCTGGAAAACAATCTGCAAACGTCTGCAAAAACATTTCCCCAGAAAATTTATGTATTTGAATGAAATAAAAAAAAAATTAAATTTTGATTTCGTCCGTGCTTAGATTTTGTTTTCTAGTTTTCACATCCATAAAAACAAATCTTTAATTTCCCTAGGACATAATACCACAGTGAAAATTCCTTTTTTTTTTTTTTTGGCATATGAAACGTGTAATCTGAGGTATTTTTCCCTGAAGAAGATAAATAACGCGCAAGGATTCAACACTTACGTTAGAAGCACCTTGCAGCCTCAATCGTAGCTCCTCATTCTCCTTCCCAAACTCGTCGCACGATTCCATGATCCTCTCTAAGTCACGCTCATATAAAGAGCATTCCTCCTCCAACTTGCGGGAGTGATTCAACAAATCGCCGTACTTTGCCGCATACATCTCCTTCTCCTCCACACATCTCCTCACTCCCTGGGCATTCATGCTCGCCTCAGCCTATCAATCAAAATAAAAAGCGACAAAGGGGAAAAAGTTTCCATTCAAGAAGCGAACCCTCTCCCATACGACCAAGAAACATGAAATCAGGGAACACAGAATACAAACCCTGTACTGCTCCATTCTCTTGTCCGACTCCTTGAGGCGCTCCTCCAAGACAAATACTTGATCTTGGAGGCGGTGCCGGGCATCCTCCGAGGCGATCAGTTTCAGGCTGAGACTCTTGACGGAGACCGGGAGACCCAGCGAGCTCTCGATGGATTCTTTGATGTAATTCTCAGTGCCGGGGGAGAGATCCATCGTCTGCGGCGAGAGCGGAGGCAGAAACGGAAATAAAACCCCACCAACGACGAAAGTATCGCAGCTACCGGCGGCTGTCGGGCAGACAAAGAGGCGGAGAAGAGAAACCCTAGGAAGGAAGGAGAGCGGCGACGAAGGAAAGTGTTTCAGCAAGGGAAAACGGAAACCCTTTTGATTTGAATTCAAGGCACCAAATATAGCCGTTGAGCAAATAGAGGAACCGTCGGGCAGCATTTCCCAAATGGCTTTTTAAATTAAATAAAATTATTGGATAATTGATAAATTCAGCGACATATCTTTTAGAAATCTATTTGTAAGAAGGGTAAGTTGCTCTAAAATTTTCACGTAAATTAATATTTCTTTTAAAAAATAACATTATATGTCGTGGGATCTAAAATTTTTTTATCTTGAATATTATCACCCAAGAGAGAAGTCCAAACTTTAGAAAAAAAAATCTTATTAACTTAACTCACTCTGACCCAACCTCTAAATACTAGAATCTTAAATTTTAAATATATATAATATACCTCGTGAGCAGCTAAAATTATTTATTGTGAATACTATAACCTAAGAGGGAAGCTTGAACCCTAAAGTAAAACTTTTATTCGCTTAAATCCGCTATAACCAAACCCCTAAATGTTAAACTCTAAATACATATAATATACACTAAAAAATAAACAAAAAATTAAAAAAAAAAATTTGAATTGAATCCAAGGCCATCCAGGTGCTCGGGATTCAATCTAGGCAACCTGGACCTGTACAAGCACGCAACAACCGGTCTGTAGTATAGCAATTTCGTATATAATATATGTATAATTTTACATCAGATACAACATGTTACAATCATTTACAAATTTAATCTAGTTTTATGATTTTATGAGAATAGAAATATCATAAACGAGGAGAAAAAATTAGGCCTGAAAAATCCTGAAAAGAGTAAATAAGCATAAAATTTTTGCTCCACGGAAAAGGATTCTTATAACTTCACTTCTGGAAGATCGATCGATCATCATTCTCCCTTGCATGAGCGTTCTTCATATTTGTATAGAAAGTCCTAATTTTCACTAGAAAAGTTTTCGTTTGGGACTAAACACCTGATCAGAGTGTGGTTAATTAGTAGTGAAGTGATCATGAGCTCCTGGAGAATCTGTCATGCTCATGTTCAAACTATTTCTCATGCTGCGCATGGTTAGTCTCCCATGTCCTCCCATCTCCCCTTTCTGCATCATGGCGACAAACTCACCGAAGTCGATGCGACCGTCCTGAGATAGGAAATCAGTAACCTAAACACACAAAGAGATACAGGATATATGTAACTGTAGAATGATTGCTCACATTGTCCTGATCGACTTCTCTGATAATATCATCAATGAGAACATCAGTGATGTTGTGCTCCTTGCAAGCTTGCTGAAGTTCATCAACTGTGATATAGCCACTTCCATCCTTGTCGAAGTAAGAAAATGCAGCAGCCAAATGCTCTTCCCGTTCCAGTTTGTTAAGGTGTATTGTGGCAGCTATGAATTCCCCATAGTCGATGGTGCCACTGTTGTCGATATCTGCCTGCATGTTTTGTCAGAAGAATGCATGCCATTAATTAATTAATTAATTCCAAATGAGAAAGTCACAAAATTAAGTTCATTGTTTTTGGGATGCTATTGCACTAGCTTACAGCATCCATGAGAGAACGAATCTCGCATTCTGTCAAATTGGAACCGTGTTTTCTTAGACCTTCTTTTAGTTCATCAAATGTGATAGCGCCGCTGTTGTCGGTGTCCATCGCATGGAACATTTCTTTAAGTCCGGCAATCTCTTCTTCGGAAAGGCTTTCAGCTATTACTCTCAGAGCCATCTTCTTCAGCTTGTTCATTGCCGAGAACTGCTTGAGCCGAGAGAGTACAGCAGGATCTAGTGCACGGTCTGGAGCTACTCCATTTTCGCAAATCCAGGGATGACCTGATCAGGGCAATCCAAGGTACACTCATTGACAATCTGGCCGAGTTAATTAGAAGATGACATTAACATACAGAGTACTTCGTGAGCAGTAAGACGTTCTGAGGGACGGGAACAGAGCATCCTCCTTATGAGATCCTTGGCACTATCAGAGATCATTGGCCATGGATCAGAATCGAAATCAATGACTCCCTTTAGAACTGCATCAAATATCCCTTGTTGTGTTTCTGCATGAAAATAATTAATTAACAAGACTACTGAATTAACAGAAGGAAAATCAGAGTTAATTAATTAACGTACCTGCCCAAAAGGGTGGTACGCCACAAAGTAATATGTATAAGATCACTCCTGCTGTCCAAACATCAGCTTCTGGTCCATAATGCTTCCCTAGTACTTCAGGAGCTACATAATATGGGCTGCCAACTACATCAGTGAAAATCTGACCTGAATTTGCAAGAACCCCAATTTATATTACTGATCAGGTAATTATTTAGATGTAAGAAAGTTAGAACAATTACGGACAAATTCATCAATCAAACTTTAAAATTTATCAGGAGAAAATTATGATCAGTACCTGGCTTGAAGAAGACTGAGAGGCCAAAATCTATGGCCTTGAGCGAGGAGTCGTCGTCCTTATTGGCCAACAAGAAGTTCTCCGGCTTGAGGTCTCGGTGCATGACGCCGAGAGAGTGGCAGGTCTCGACGACGCCGACGATGATCCTGGTGAGCTCGGCCGCCTTGCGCTCGCTGTACTGGCCGCGTTGGATAATGCGGTCGAAGAGCTCGCCACCCTCGCACAGCTCCATCACTATGTGCACGTAGAGCGCGTCCTCGTACGCGCCCTTGATGGTCACCACGTTCTTGTGGCCGGAGAGGTGGTGCATGATCTGGATCTCCCGCCGCACGTCCTCCAGGTCCTCCTTCGCCACCAGCTTCCGCTTGCAGATCGACTTGGACGCGTACGCCTTCCCGGTGGCCATCTCCGTGCACAGGTACGTCGTCCCGAACTGCCCCTGCCCCAGCTTCGGGCCCAAGGTGTAGAGGTCTCGGAGGTTCGCGGTCCGGCGGCCGAGCACCCAGGTTGTGTCCGCAGCCATGGCGTCGCGGTCGGGCCACGCGGCTGGGTGAGGCGGCTCGTCGGGATCAATCTCGTGTGGGCGGCGGTATCCGTATCCCCCGCAGAAGGAGGATGAGCCGGAGGAAGAGAAGGAGGAGGAGAGGGACCGATCAGCGGGGCGGCCGGCGCTGCTGTTGCTTTGGAAGTACTTGCTCTCGACGTAGGATCCCCGGCATGAGTTGCCCATTACCGATCAAAAATGCGATTTTGAGCTGCAAAAATGCGTCATCCTGCGGAGAAGAGAATGGAAATCCGGGGATGCGTCATTAGGCACCGAATCGATCGAACTTAGTGGGAGGAGAAGGCGGTCCGGAGGAAAGGGGGGCAGGCGTTGACCAATCTTGAACGCGTGACATGGATTAACCGTCTTCAGTTAAGCTTAATTATGGCCTCAATTTGGCAGGTAATTTTCTACTTTTGGTAAAATATACGGTGGATAAGGAATGGTCCTCAGGTCAGGTTAAAGTTAAGGAAGTCAATTGAGGTAATAGCTCCAAGTCAAGGTGGGCTAAAATAGTCAGCAAGACAGGCAACCGAATGAGCTGGTAGAGCGGAGCCTTCATCCGATTGGCCCCGAGCTCTTTTCGACCAGAGCATCTTTGGATACAGCCCGGTTAGGGGGGCCAAGTCATTTGGACCGAAAAGCTGACAACAAATGCACAGTTGCCCAATCAGACAACAAGATGATAATCGTCCAATAGAAAAGTCAGTTAATATAAAAACTAAGTCATTTAAGAAGTCGAGTCTGTCCTTGCAACTAATGTGTGTGTGTGTGGGAGGTGGGGGGGGAGGCCAACCTGCCACAAAGTCCGGTCGGGGAAGGGGAGAGGACTCGGTCAATCGGTCTGCTAGTAAAGACAGTTGAAAGTTTTCTAGCCTGGCAGTCCAACGTATCCTTTTTTGTCACCTAGCGTA
>JBBPFP011007485.1:0-13588 GCA_037974795.1 Kaempferia galanga | reverse complement strand
TTTGTTTTGTTTTGTTTTTGTTTGTTTTTTTTTTTTGAAGAAATCAATGTTCATTCATGCCTAGCTATATATCGCTATATCTAGAATTACAAATCCTAAGGCCTTAAAATTTTAATATGTGATACAGATGGTAACCAAGAAAGCTCAACTACAAATATTGTATTTAAAAAAGTTTTTTATAATAATATATTTTTTTGTATATTAAATGTATTAGTCACATTCAAATTAATTTGTTTTTTATAGTTAATTGCATAGCCAAAAAAATTCATATTCTCTAATTTTTTTAATCGTATTTTATACGCAATACTAGTTAAATATTAATACTTATAAAGTTTGCATTAAAAATCAACAAACATAATAATTTAATTTGAGATTTGATATTTATAAGATTGAGTTTGATCCACAAAAAATTTATAATTCAAAAACTAAAATTATATATATACACATGTGTTCGAGGCACACTCTTGGGTGCACCTCACAAGCCTGGGTGTCCAGAGGTATCTCCGGGCCCTGGACCCCTAAAAATGAATTGGGACACCCGAAGTCTATGATCGTCCGGATCTGTGATGATCACTGATCAAGAGTGTGCACCGAACGGATGCGTAGGTTAAAAAAATAATATTAATCCAAGTTAGATCAAAGTAAATGGACAAATTCAAGTTAATTTCAATTTGATTTACATGCTTATTCAGTTTAAATAATTTATCTAATTTAATTTGATTTTGTACAAACCGTACGGTCACTCGGAGGACACAATTTTTGAAAAACAAAAGTATTCATATTTGATTTTCTTCGATTTTTATCGACGAGAAACATTCTATATGTGGTATTTATTGTCAAATCATAACATGTTGAAAGTTACTATAATTATTATTTTTCACCGATACATTTTTGTATAAAATCATATTCATCATGATTTAAATATCACTTATATAAAAAGTATATATACAGGCCACTCTTATATGATTTTTTTATTAACTTCGTAAAAAATAGTTTAACTTAATTAAAATTATCTCAATTTAATCAAAATTACTCTACACTATTAATCAAAACTTATGTAACTTAAAGCATGCTCAGCCCAAATTACTTGTAAAACCGTTAAACTTTATAATTAAAATAAGAGTATTTTTGATAAAAATTAGGATGAAGTACTCTTTTAATATATTTTTAATACAAGTTATCTATTACTGTTAAGAAAACTCAGTGGTGTCCTTTTGAATTTTGCACACATATAGACTTTTATAAAAACATTGTGATCCTTTAAGTTATAAGTAGGACATGATGGCCAAGTAAAAAAAAAGGGAAGACAGATTTTATTAAGGAAAAAAATGGCGACGTTACGTTGAAGCATCGTACCGACACTAATTTTAAAAATTCAATTATCCAAACACGAATAAAAACTATAATCATAATAAAATAAAATGTGTGGTTGCACTTTAACTAGTAAAATAAAATGAGAAAATCACTATAAAATATTGGGGGTATCTTGGCAGAAGAGCAATAAAAACTATAATCATAATAAAATAAAATGTGTGGTTGCACTTTAACTTGTAAAATAAAATGAGAAAATCATTATAAAATATTGGGGGTATCTTGGCAGAAGAGCAATTTGCCATGCGATTCAAGATCATGTTACGTTGTCGGGTCTTTTTTTCAACGTGGAATTTATTTTTTAATTTTACCCCAACAATCATGTTAGAAGATAAACCTAATTGACCATCTCACAAAAGATATCATTTACGTTTCTATTATGAATGAAATAATCAAAGATACGATATTGCGTATCCGATATTATTTTAGTAGATAAGACGGGTGAAAAAGTAAATATTAAAATTAATAAGAAATGCTAGAAATAAAATATTTTAAATTTAGTAGAGTAAATATAGAATATATAAAATTTAAGTTTAACAATGTTAAAAGATAACTATTAAGATATGAGATGACATTATCAACAATTAAGAGCTTTAGTATTTAAAATTACTTTTTAAAAAAGAGGGACGGATTATATATAAGAGATATCTTATATATATAATACAAATAGAATAGTTGAAATAAAAAATAATATCAAATATTTTTCTAATCATAAAGTACTTTTAAAATTAAAAAAAAAAGTTTTATAACATGGTAGTTAAACCTGCTATTTTATATAAAATTGAATATTAGGTTATGATTAAGTACATGAACAAAAGATGAGCATTACAGAGATAAGGATTTAAGATGACGTGGGGAGACATATGAGGATGGATGGGTTTAAGAGAAAAGTGGAGATTGCATATATTGAAGGAAACTCTAAGAAAAATATTTAATTATGATCATATGTATTATATTTAGATGATTAATAAATATTTAAATTATATGATATAAAATTATGATAAATATGGATATCAAATGAGAAAGAGAGATTAAAAATCACATTTGATTATTTATATAATAAATTTTATTTAATGAGATAAGACTGAATTAGAGTTGTATTAAAACCACATGAATAAACTTTTCTTTTACAAGAGCGACATCCACTAGCATAGAATTAATGCGCGGGAGGAAAATAAAAATAAAAAAAGGGTCTCGGTTTTGATCTGAAATAAATAATCACCAATCCAGTCTTCATTTAATGCCCGGAAAACAATTCAAAGATCACGTAGTTTATGCCACTAGTCCGTAGGGCAAGGAAAAAGTTATCCAACTTGCTCATCTTTGTTTTCACCCCTTTCCACCCTGTCGACGTTATCTACCACAACGTGGAATTTAACTCCCCAAATATTCCACTTCCACTAACGATGAGATCGATACAGATTTATGAATAAATCTGTATTCGTTCACTGCGACAAGTAAAGCTGCAGCATTCACTTTTTGCCTCCTATTATTCCTGCTCTCCGACAAGCTTATCCACAGCATCATCTAGTCACGCAGCTATTAAATGTGAGTTAAGAGAACAGGTCTGTGGTTTAATTAATACTGAGATATATAGTATACAATGCTTGGCCTTGTCGTGTGGTTGCCCGGCAGCCTTGAGCTTGCAGCCAAAGTTTTCTTGTGAATAGAATACTTGGAGGAGTTTTACAAGTTTCAAGTTCTAAGAGTGTGAATAGGAAAATGATTGGTCTTATTTCATGATCCACTCGTTCTTTTTGAGAATTGAATAGTCGAGCTTAATTATTCTTTGGTTGTGAATAAAGAAGAGCTCCAAATAAATCACCTTCAGGAAAAAAAGATTGATAGATTTTTCTTCCATCAAAATATATGCAAAAAGGGGAAGAATTTCAAGTACATTTCATTATATATTTTGTTTGCACATGGTTGTAAAGATAGCAAGACTATCTGTATGACGAGAAATATGGAAAGCCATTGAAGTAAAACGCTGATGGATTGAAAGATGACAATAAAATTTTATAATTTATCCATAGTTAAAAAGGAAGAGATAAAAATGTAGCATTCGGACAATAATTGATCAATTTACAAAAAACTAATTTTCTTGCCGATATTGCTTCCCTTCGTTATTTTCTACGCCTCTGGGGTCAGACCAAGGAGCAACAGCAACTCCAAATAATGATCGAATTGATTGACAAAAGATTGTCTGAGTGAGCACCGAAAGTTTCAGTTTGCGTGGAACTTCGCTTTAACAAACTTATAGCCGGGAACATGGTTGACTGCAAAGAGAATTACGAAATATTACCATTAAAGAAATCATTTGAACCACTATAGCATTCATCGCGTAATGTGCGATTTACCATCTCCCCATGAGGCCATTGTAAGTGGCGTTGAGATGATCTTTTCAGCAAGGGAACTAATGTCTTCTAGTGTGAGTTCGTCCACCGCTTTTAAGAAATGCTCAACAGGTTTCCTGCAGCATCACCAAAACCAAACTGATTGTTGGCACTAAGTGGAGCAAAATCAATAAATGAGAAACATATAAAGTAATTTCCGATATCATCATCTAAAGTTGGTCAAAGAGTTGAGAAACAAAACAACATTAGAGCCATGCTATGCTACCCATCATTAAACCGAAGTATTTTCCAATGTATTTCCAGAATTTAGGTCCTGAATGTAATATCCTATTTGAACTCAGACAGTATCTTGCATATCAGAACATTGGCCAGACAACCATAGTTCAAAGATGAAACGATTCTGATATCTGATAAAGTGAAAAACTAGTGGATAAATCAAGAATAGATTTAGATGCTCAACTAGGAATCAAGTTGGCTGCCTGTGTCTTGTTTTAATTTCAAAAACAGCCCATGAACAACTAACAGGGGCAAGGCAAGGTAATATCGAAGGAACATTATCTCTTGAAATTGTTTCTTGAGCTGGATAGTCTGGATTATAGACAATTAAAGAGTAAAACCTGTAAACAACTGAATGACTGCAAGGGAACCCCAATAGTTCTTATTCAATCTTTACTGAATGGTATGAACTTGCTTCAACTTGTAACTTTCTTAGACCCGGTGCATAAACATTTTGCAATCAACAGATCACTTCAATTAGAGTACATTGTAAAGTGAGCTACTGCTAAATTTTGATAAACAACTTAAAGATGAAAGATTTGCAATTTTATTATGCATTCAGTAAAGCATTTTGGCAGGCATAGTTAGTTGTTCGCAAACCATTTTCAATTTTTTCCCGTCATTTATGTGTTTGATCCACCTACTCTTGCATTTGATTTCAGCTTTTAGAAAACTAACATAAGAATCTACCTTTCGCCATATGTGAGAATCTGTCTTCCAATATCTTCTGATGCCACCATCTGCCAAATGTGTAACTAAGCATTACCGATGTAATGAATGATGCCAAATAAGAAATAGGGAATATGAAGGATTAGTACGCGAGATTCCAGGTTCATGAGGACGGCTGACTTGGTAGACTCCTTAGCACGATTAAGCTGCACCTGGTCAACTGTCAAGGAAAAAAAAATAAAACATTTCATTCACATACATTAGCAATCATTCAGTGAGTTAAGATTAATATTCAACCTTGACCAGGAGTTGCAACTGCAAGCAGCTCTCGGGCTGCCAAATCAACAGCTTTAGTAATGAACTCTGGCCCCTGACCAAGAGAAGTAATGCAGGTAGTTGGTGAGTGCATATGTTCAACATAATGAAACAAAATGGAAGGGTAGGACTTTCATTTGAAGTTTACATTCTGAAGCAGAAATTTCTCACAATGAATACCACGTTGAGATAAATTAATTTGGAAATTAATCACAGATATATCATGAGAAAAAGGTTAGCCTTCTACCACCAACAAAAGATAAAAAGAACTGCAAGTCCAAAGCTAGAGGCACATAAAACTATGCAAATAAATGGTTAGAAAGCAAGTAAATAGCAAAAAGGAATCGGTGCGATGACATCCTAAACAAGGAGGTAGATAACCATTTCAAGCACCGGGCACCTCCAAAAGAGAAGCATTTGCAAATTTTATTTTGTCAATATTTTAAAACATGCAGTGCAGCAAGAAGTAAATTTTCTACAACCACTGTGGCACATTAATACAGAACCACCCATCTAGCCAACTACAGAGTATAAACACATTATAGATAGATTTTCAAACAGCTTAAGCCAGCATCTTTGAAAATAGTTGTCCTCATCTCCCCCATCACAGGACTGACATTATGGCATAGTAGGAGCATTGCCATAACCAGCTGGTCCCCAATAAACCACATCTCAAATTTTGCATCGCCATATATGCTTAAAATTACAAATGTTGGACCGACAACTGGGAATAAACATGTTGATAATTGGGGAAGTATTAGGGAGAACAATAATTACACTGTTGTTAACTTCATTTTATCTTGTGCCGCATACATGTTGAAGTATACAACAATAAACTCTCCAGTACCACTGAACCAACTCAGCAATTCTGAGATCCAAAACCAACACCTCTTAATTTTCCATTCACCACTCAACCATTTAAACCTTTTTAGTACACAGCTTAACCTTTTTCATAGACAACTTAGCTACTAAACCATTTTAACCTTTTCATACAACCTGAATTACAGATATTGCAAAAGACCAGATATTCAATGTGATATGAAGAACTATATCTACAAAACAGAAAATTTATCAGCATTCACATGGTACTTGTTTACCAACTTAACAAAAAGATGGAACACTTAGATCTATATCAAGGAGGATGAGCATACACTGCTAGCGTAGATTCCAAATATGCCAGTATGATTGTAGATGCTGTTGAAAGCTGAAAATGAATCCAACTGTTGAAACTGACTTAAGGCATTGAGATCTGCATATTAAGTATAAGCACATGAATTTTCAGATCTAAACTCCAACAAATAAAACATGTGAATGAGCCTTTAAAGTACTCAATTGCTAATGCTATCAACAAAATCCGGCTTCAAAATCATTAGTCTTGGTCACAGAAAAACAAAATCCTGATAAGTATTAAAGGCAATCAAAATGTTGGTAACGTACATAACCGAGAATGCATGCCTTTACCAGGTCCACCAGCAGAGAATGATCCACCACCTCCCATAAGCACCTGCAACATTCATTATTCATTATGAATCATGCGATGAGCAAAAACAAAATCACATGAGTAGCATATCCTTTCAAGAAACACTGCGAGTTTAATTTGACACTTCAACCTGAAGAACAGTTACTGCCATTGCTTCCTTCTCTTGATGCCAACCTCCAGGAATTTCAAATGCAAGTGCAATATGAGTGTTCTGTTTCCAGTGAGAAAAGATCATTGACATGTAAGATGAAATCCAGATATAGGGCTCAATTATCCACTAACCGGCGAATCAGATTGACATCTATACTCTCCTCCAACATAGACAGATTTTGGCTCTTGTGGACGAGGCACTTTTGGAAGATCAGATAAAAGTGGTTCAGCCAGTGACACCAATTCCTCGTGTTCCACACCTG
Organism: Kaempferia galanga; assembly: GCA_037974795.1. Lineage (NCBI taxonomy): Eukaryota > Viridiplantae > Streptophyta > Magnoliopsida > Zingiberales > Zingiberaceae > Kaempferia > Kaempferia galanga. The sequence continues at coordinate 6,710 of JBBPFP011007485.1, read as the reverse complement.
AGGCTGCAAGTACTATCCTAGGAGCAGTATAGTTCTCCTGTAATTATTATACTGACAGTCAAGTGAACAATCTACAATTTGAGAAAGTAAATGGAGCGACAAAAGGAAATCTATCTTACAGCAACAAACCCCTCCAATATGGTTCCATTTAAATGGCTTATTGCAGATGCTGGAGCAATTAAAGGATTTGCCAAGGCACCAGAATATCCTGCTGAATGAACAGCCTCCAAAAGCAAACCCTGAGGATTGCTAGAGAGCTCGCCTAGCTCTGTCTTCAATTTCTTAAGCTGTGATAGTGAAATGAAAATTTACTAGTGAACTTCCAACAGTAAAATAAGAATGCTTGAGCATACCTCTTCGTTAACTTCCCAATCAAGGAAAACAGCATTCCTGACACTATCTATAAGCACCTCAACCATTTGAGGCGTGTACAATTTGAGAGCATCGTAAGTGTAACCCATCTGTTCACGAGAAGCTGATGCTTTAGCACTTCCGCCTATGGCTTCTATTTCACGTACCATTCGCAACTGACTCCTATTTCTTGTGGTTTTGAATGACATTCTTTCTAAAAGATGTGAAGCACCAAATGACAATGGGGTTTCATATATTGAACCGCAGTCAACATACAGTCCTATGGAGGCAACTGGGCTCTGAACAAACATATCCAATTATGACTATATTTGGATACTTAAAACAAAGAATATCAAGTAGAAATTACAGGAATAATTAATTTAAAACATACAGGTGTTGTTTCAGAGGCAATTTTGGCACCATTAGGAAGGGTTGTGATCTTTGTCTTGCCCAGCTCAACATAATCAGGTAGAGGTGGAGGAAGTGTAAGACCTGGAAGTGGAAAATCAAGAGGAACCTGACTAGAATTGCCCCCAGTTAACCAGCTAAAGATACTTCCAGAGGGCATTTCTGCAACACTAGTGGTTGCATATTTAACAGTGCCAAAAATCCTGGGACCATCTGATTGGTGCTGCACAGAGAATAACTACTTAAAATAGTGTCATCAGACATATAGCACTTTCATGTTAAAAGGCACCCATAAATTACTGTTTTCCTCTTTAGCTGACAGTGTTATTAGCAACAAACAGTTTCAACAAATAAATGAAGGTCACCCAACTCGGATAAAAAAGAAATGCAGTGGGTAATTCTTTAATTTTGAAACTAACACAAAACCAATTGATGAAATGAAATTATACAGATCAAGGTTTACTTTGAAAGGGGGAGTTTAGTTTTGACAAAAAACAGTTCTTGAAATAATATAAGGAGAAAAAATATTGTATCCATCAGATATCCAAGTCAAAAAAATAAAAACTATCCTGCTGTTACAGCCCCAGCCCCAGGAAGTTCAAGAATGAAAGTCATGCTTTGAAAGATCAAATGGAAAAGTTACTTTAAATATTTATTACAAGAAAAGAATGTTCCATATCAAGGTTCACTTTGATGTGGGGGAATCTAGGTTTGACAAAAAAAAAAGGGGTTTTGAAATAGTACAAAAACTATTGTATGTATTCATCCATCAATCAATCAAATGCCATTTTAAAAAAGGGAAACCCACCTTGCAATTAAAGTAAGTCAAAGAATGTAAAACATAGTCTGAAAGTTCAAATGGATCATTAATATACAAGAAAAGAATGTTTACAAACAAGATGAACATATAGTCATAGTTATTATCTATATATGGTATTAAGTTTTTGCATCACTTATTATTTCAGGAAACAATTAAGTTAGATAAACAAATGAGAAAAGATTTGTGTTATTTAAAAGACAATATAGATCACAAAGTCAAGATTCACTAACAATACGATGATGTCCCCTTGGGATGGTCTAGTGGCTAGCACATGAGGTGTTGCCACCAACTAACAATACGATGATGATCATCATCAACCCCAAAACCACCTCCCCAATTTTAGGTTAGTTATCGAGTCGCGGAAACATCTTGCAATGCGGGTAAGATTGAATACAATAAACTTTTCTCCGGGATCCCGCATTGGAAAGTTGGCAAGGTATGAATTGATTCTAGGAATCAAACTTTAAAAAGTTCAAATAAATTTGTGAAATCATGCTTCAAGATATCTTACAACATAAGTTTTTCAATCCTAAACCCTCTTTTTCATGATAGTAATCCAAAGTTGATTGCAATATTTAGTTGTGATTGAATGGATAGCAGAGCAATTGTATCATAATATTTCTTAAATTGAGGTAGTGGCCCGACTATTAGGGAATAAATTGTGAGTAAAGTTGGTCACTAATTGACTTTGGGGAGCATTGTGGTCACAAAGAGTTTCTAAAGCTTAGTTAAATATTATGTTGCGAAGATTGTTTCCTTTATTTATTTAAAGAAACCGGCAAGCAAGGAGAAAGTTCATCAAAACTTTCAATGTTGCTCAAACTGTAAACTCAGGTAAAATATCACAAGATTTCTACAGAGTGATTCATATATCTCCAATAGAGGCCTCGTTTTCCCCTTTCATGCCCCCTATTTGTCTATGTTGATCAGTTAATCTGCTGATTCAAACCCAGGATTAACCACGATTATATAAATATAACCTTGATTCTTTGCTTCCTGATTCTTTCAAAGTAATGAATGATAAATTGCAGGCGTAATTGTGTCCACTACTACAACCTTGACCAATTATCTTTTGAGGATAATCTTTGCCTGTATTTGTACCCATAGTTTACTGATATTGAAAAACCATGAAATATAGATCTAAAACCAACTAGATCTCTTGGACTGTTCTAACACCCAGGACGAAGATATGCCAACTATCGAAGAGTTCCTCTATGGAGAAAAAAATAAAGTAATAGTTAGGCTCAGTTATTCCTTGTTGCATTCCCAGCATAATTCTACCCACCTACAATAACAATGGTCTACATTAGCATGAAACTAACATTCAATGTAATTTGCAGCTTCCAACATAGAGTTTCCTTTCTTAAACAATCCATGTCAATTGCATAGCGTTGTATACCTTAATGTCTATAAAAGATCTCTAATATTACAACTTTAGCCTCATTTTTTTATGAAATATTTCTTACTCCATACCTATGACAATTTGTTGGTAACAAAAACAAAATCAAATTTCTCGAAGTTTGTTCCTACTTGGAGGCATTGAAAGGCAAGAATGAATTCGCTAAGGATAAAAAGTATTATCAGATATCGCCTACATATCTTCAATAAACCTCCAGAAATTAACAGTTTTTCCTGTTAAGATTAGGAGAAAGGTTACTTCTTGGAATATAAGTGTTACAGCTCTAACTAAATTCCGGAGTTATTTGCATCCCATTAGCCACCCCAAATCCGTTCAACCAAAAACACTTAGAAGAACAAAATTTTAAAAAAGATTGTTTAATAAAATGCATCTGTAATCATCTTAACTAAGAGAGCAGGAGTACGGAGTTTTCATTAAAAAAAACTGAACGGCAATAGAAGAAATCCAAATTCTACGAGGGGAAAGAGGCGGAGCGATCGAGAGGATCAACTAAACCTTGAGAGACTTGAGACGAGATCCGACAGCTCGATACATGGCGGGCAACAACCAAACCCTAGATTGGAACGGCGACGGGATTCAAAATTCTTAGGCGACGCAGAGGGCAGGATACGCACCAGGTGAGGCGGACGAGTAGCAACAGCCGCCGATTCGGGTCGGGTCGGGTCGGATTTGTCGAATACAGCATGGACCTCTGAGTTGATCTGGACCCGCTTAACTTTTAAAATGTTTAAAAATAAAATACATATATAGAGAGAGAGAGAGAGAAATATCTAAATAAGATTATAATTTATTAAATTTTTATATATCTTCTCAATTATTTTTAATTTTTTTAATTTTTAAATTTTAATTTTTAAATATCTTAGACACTTCATGTGATGCCTAATGTTGCTCACGGGCCCAGCTTAGATGAGATCCTCTGCCCCACTTTCTTTGTGTCTCCGTGTCTCATTCATTGATCGGATGGATCACATTAGTCATGCATCCTTGAGATTTGACGTGATCTGATATGATCCGTCCGATCAGTGAATGAGACACTGAGACACGGAGAAAATGGGGCAAAAGATCCCATCTAAAACCTCCAGGCCAAGCTGCCCCGACTAGCCTTGGTCTATACAGATGGGATCCTCCGTCTCATTTATTGATCAGTCGGATCATATCAGATCATGTCAGATCTTAAGGATGTATGATCTAATGTGATCCGTTCGATCAATAAATGAGATATGAGGGCATAAAGAAGTGAGATAGAGGATTCCATCTATAGTTCACTGTTCATATCAACACAAGCTCTTCTTTGGAACTTTTTTATTAATAAAATTTTAAGATGAGAGAATATATAAAATTTTTATGGAAAATGAGAATTAACAAGGTGTTATAAAATTATATAAATAATAGCATATCAAAGGAAATATTATTTATTTATTTTCTCTTATACGATAAATGAGTGTGTATAAAATTATATATAGTTGCAACTTCTCTTAAATTTATATAATTTAAGAGGTTATTAAAAATGATGGGTAAAAAAGTTTATAAAATATTAAAGATTATGGGTGCCCATTTATATTATTTTACAACAGAAGTGTGTTTTTTTTAATTTTCAAATGGAATAGTAAGTCATAATAATAAAAGAATTAGAAATAGATTTATGAATGTCATTATAAATAAATTGTACTTTGAAATTAAATTAAAAGATTATTTAAAAAAATTGATTGCCATGGTGGACAACAAGCGTGACTTACTATGGCAAACATGGTCCGTGTGTTGCTCTCCAGCATGGTGTATTTTTATTCATTTAATTAATTAACTATTCTTTTTTATGTAAAAAAAAATAACCCTTAATTTTATTTTACCCTTACAAGAAAACACTCTATCCCCTCCGTGTAAAAAGGAAGCTCTTTTGGATTATCTCAGCTCTCTCAAATCCTTAAATTTGAAATTGTTCTTTTTCTCTTTCTCATCTTTAAATAATTATAAGATTTTATTTTTTAAAAAAATTACTCTTATTTTTAAGTTAAAAATCATTGTATCACCATCTAAAGGATTGTATAGATAAATGAAAAGATGCATCCAAAATTCAAAAGGAACTATAAACCCTAGACTTGATTCAAACATCTTTGAAGGCACCTAACCACCATCGCCCACCTTCAAGTGGTCTGTCACCATGCGGAGTCAACTATATCCTCCAAGTGACTTTCTGTAAATGCTAATCGGCCATTATATGACTGGCAAATTGTCCACTCCGCCAGCATATAGATTTGCCAGATGAATTTTTAACCAGTGTAAGCCAGACTTTCCTAGGGGGACGCCCCTCTGCGAATTCTAAAATTCCTCGACATAAATCAGAGCCAAGACGGTCTAGGTAGGAATGCATTGGATAATCACGACCTCTGAAATCCAGGTTGTGTGGATAGTGAAACCCCTCCTCATCTTTCATTTTTCTAGCTGCAACGAGATTAAGTTCCACGCCGCAGGGTTGAGAGTGTCTTTCACTGTTTTCCTTCTCAACGGAGTTCCTTTTTCCACTTCCACTTCCGAATTTCATCTTCATCTTCTGTTTCAGATTTCTCAGGAAGAGGAATATCTTCGCAGTCAACCAATTGTCTGCAACAGTAACCGCCTGGTCCTGGTCGATCTCAGCTGGCTTTGCTCCCATTCCCATCGATCTGCATACTATTGACTTGGTTGTGATTCACCTCCTCGTCGTCAAAAACTAGAACATTAGTCGTCCCAGTTTGATCTTCAATTTGAGATGGAGATTTTTTTTTTTTTCAATTATACCATCTTCCACCTCCTCTAAATCATATTCGAATCCATTCAGGTCATCTCAGGTATCGAAACTATCATCTTCCGTATCGAAACCTAATCGTCATTAGAACGAAGTTTGAATGTAATTAAAGGGAAGAAAGTGACACTTTATATTCTCTCTGATCTTGACCTTACCTTATCGTTCTTGTGAGTGTTGCATGTTCTCTCCCACCATGTCGATGTTAGATCTTTGAGCTTGAAGACAACCAATTTTTTTTTTCACGTGATTAGATACTTTCTCATACTAAAAAATCCTCTCTACTTTGTTGATCCAATCAACAAAGCCCTCATATCCAATCAACGTACCAGAAAATATGGGCAGATTAACCTTCCTACCACAGCGTTCCTGGTATGTAACCTATTGTTAATAAGGGTTCTCGAAGGTAGATTTAGAATCACGATCTGTTATCTTATGATCTTCCAACTTTCGCGTTGCCGTTCCTACACATTGGGTTTAATATGTGACTTGCCTCTGTAAATTTTCAATCTCGTTTGTGGCACTTCGACCACGATGCAAGACTTACTCAGCTGGAACCTGCCTTGCTCGACCATGATTACGACCACGATGATCTTCTATTGGATCTGACGATCGACTTCGTATATCAAACTTCTCTAACATAACTAACGCCGAACAAGATAATGATTGTCCTATGGGTTGATGAGAAGTGAAAATTGAGAAGAATGAAGAAACTGTGCCTTGAAGGAAACAGAAATAAGGATGAGGGATAAGTGCTCCTACAGCGGCCTGCTGCTCTCGGCACTCTGACTACTTATCCTCTCTATCTCCTGAAACAGAACCCAGAAAGCTACAGATGCCCTTCAAACTCAGGAAACATAAACCGTAATTAACGCTTTATGCAGGTGGGAGAATTTACACTCAGATGTGAAAATGGCATAAGTGTGTTTTCC